>JAUCMU010000030.1:3139424-3160792 GCA_032275025.1 Enteromius treurensis
CGAAACATAAACATCGCATTCATCAGTAATATGCATCTAGACAGCTGAAATGGAAAATGATGGGTCGCCTCAAGAACCGCCTGCTCTCGCCGCGCGCACCACGAACTCTGAGCGCAGCACGTCAGCGAGCGCACCATTTGAAAAAAAATGCGGGTCAGGAAGCGGGTCCGGTACAATATTTTCTCTCTTTTTTTTGCGGCCCGAGTTGCATTGGCTTTTTCTCCAAAGATCAGAGTCGACTGGTCTCCCAGGCGGGATCCCATGTCGTCAGTCAATGATGTAACGTCATAGTGACTGACTGAAAGGGAACATATAATTATTATTAAATTAATAAAAAAATTTAAAGTCACATATATTGCAATGAAAAATACAATAACAGTAAAATAACACTTTACACACACACACAGAAAAAAAAAAATAATAATAATAATATAATATAGTAAATATATGTAATTTATATATATGTATATATTATTTCATTTATTATTAACTATATGTTAATCATATTATATATATCACTACAATAATTATATTATTAAATATTATCAATCGAGAATATCACAGATTAAATTATTTGCTGGATCCAAGTGACTTTTTTGTGCAGACAAATCGCATAGAAATCAGAGCAGAAATTGTGAAAACAGATCTAGTGGACAGAAATTGAATCATCCTTCAAAGGCTATGATATCAACTGACGTCCAAAAAGATAGGCAGCGCAGTAATGGGCCCTTTACCTTGACTCTAGAAGACTCCTGAAACACAGGTACACAGTTTAAAGTGCTTTCTTTCAGGTTCCCTCTGTCTCATCAAGGCTCTATAGTCTCCAGTCAGACCTCTTTTGATTGATGGGGACTATATCCAGTAGCAGCATCCTGCTGTCCCTTATTCCACATGTTAGATTTTTTTTATTAATTTATGTATAATGTAAATCCTGTATCCTTTGATCTAATATTTCTATAATCAAATTTCCTTGATTTCATTACAAAAATCTTTTGGTATTAGTTTTTTTCAATTTCATGAGAATTAGTTTTTAAAGCATGGATTCATTTCCTCTTTTGATGTTAAAAAGGATTTTTGTTTCAGAAGTCACCTGACCGCGATACGCTGCTTTTTCCAAGCAAGGCAAAGCCAGACAGACTGTAATGGCCTACGTTAATGGAAACTGGAGCGGAAACTAAGGAGGTGGTGGGCCATGGGATTTCCTGACATGACTGTATCAATACGTTTAACATGTTCCTCTTCCATGTTTTACAATCAGACCGCAGGCCCCCTCTGGCCTGCCAAGCCCTTCCCACATAAAACAAGTCAGCATGTCCGCTCTCTGGAGCTTGGAAAGACATTGATGAATCTTCTGAGCAAGATGCCATCACAGTCTGGTCTCCACCCCTTCAAAATCTTCTCTTATCCCCTTTAATTCTGACATCCCTGGACTGATTTTTCATGCCCTGTCCACAGAGATTTGACTCGACTGCTCAAGCTGGACATTTTCATTCAATATATATTTGACAGATTGTTTTTAATAGTAATAAATACAGATTCATTGGAATCAACATTTTATTGTTTATTTTCATTTCTTACAAAAATTTTTATATTACTATTTTGTATATTTAATAATTCAGTTTTTTAATAATAATAATTATGTGTAATAGCAAATTATTTTAAAAATAATAAAATACATTTTGTAAAAAATTACATACGACAACAACAATAATAATAATAACAACGCAGTGTAATAGCGTATTAAATATGATAGAAATATATATGATAAATAATAATAGTAAAATTATATTAAATATAACAAAAATATTGAAATAATATTTAAATAAATTATTAATTAAATAAATAACAAAATTATTTATTTAAAAAAATAAAGGCAAATAATAATTATTAAGAAATATAATTTGTAATGTTGATTATATTTTGACTACTACTTAGATTATTGCATTATATGTAAATTAATTTAAAAAATCTAAAAAGTGGAATAAGAATAATGTGCAATCACAATAATGTTAAATATAATATAAATAAAAATAAAGATTAAAGAAATAAAGAAATATTGATTTTAATTATTATTATTATTATTATTATTATTTTTCCACTATTTTGATTTTTATGTATAAATATATATAAAAAATATAAAATTTTCTATATAAAAACTATTTTGACATGATATATAAATTAATAAAAAAACATCTAACATAATAATAATAATAATATTATATATATATATATATATTTCTTTTCTTTTCTTTTTTTACAATTAATAAATAAAAATAAATAAATGAAGGCACAGTCAGCTTTTCATTATACTTAAATATACTTTAAACCAAACACTGCAGACTGCTGTTTTTTTTTAGTTGTGGAAAAACTTGTAAACTTCTAAAATATCACACTTTCATAATATATTTTGAACTGAAGTGTATTAATGTTGTAATTTAATACATCCTTTTTTTTTAAGTTCCATAATATTTTCATAACACACATCTCTGCATGTCTAACAGCTTCTGCAGTGCGATACTAAAATTCAGCTTGAGATTTTTTTTTATTGTCAGCTCAAGTTATGTTTTACGGGAAAAGGAGTTTGTAGTGAATTTTAAAGCGGTCTGTTTTCCTCAGGAAATATCTGCAGAGCAAACCAACAGGGCAAACAACTGTGTTCACCAGAGATATTTGAGGTTCCTCAGAGGAGATGTGCACCTCGTAAAAAAAAAACAAAAAACACGTATATGTTTGAAAGTATAAGTCTCCTTCAAAGTCGTTTAGACACAAATTCTAAATTTAGATAATAACAACGAATCAGACGGATGATCAAGAACCTTCATGGCCAATCTGCTTAGCAAAAAACTGCCACTTACAATAACAAAGACGTGTATATTTTGCATGAAACCGGTCGCGGGAGTTTATTACCTTCTCCTTCTGCAAAAATACAGAAGTGGAAATTAATCTTCACCGGTCGAGCTGTGGCTTGGGAAAAAGTGCATATGCCACAGTTTGCAGAACCTGGCATGGCTCCGCTCCATGCCTCCCCTCGTTTCCAAGAGGCTTGGTGAAAAAAGGCCCATGAGAAAGTCCAGATTCGGTCGTGTTGACCACACAGGGATTTGGGGATTACGTCTTGATTACCATGTTTCAAACATCATCTTGCGGCGGAGATCGACATTAATCAGAAGCGAGGAATAACACATTTAGAGACAACAAGACAGACTTGGCAGGAGCCCGGATTCAAAATAAAGGCTTGAAATCGCAAAAGAGGCCCACATGGACTTGTTTAACGTGGAGTGCTGAGGCAGATATTCTTATACGGTATATTTAGGGTGTCGTGTTTCCCTCTTGACGAACATGAAGGAAGAAACACGTCTAGTTCAGTATATAGAAGAGAGGGCTTTCTATGAAGAAATCAAGGCCTCGACAGGTGAAACAGCGGGTAAAAATCAAAAGAGGTCAAAAGCCGACTGGGTCTTTGCTTCTGTCGGCCACAGGAAGAGATAGGAAGCCCAGGAACAGGCTTGATCGATGTCATGGAGCGCAAAGAGGAAGAAACAACATGGACGGGTGCAAAAGGGCTAGGCTATTTTTGCACCGTTGTACGGAAATGAGCCATAGTCCGGAGAGAGGAAGCAGATAGGCCAGAAAGCGTCGCCTAGCAACCAGAAGCAGGAAAGAAGCTTGTGTTTGTGAACATCTGTTGATATTGCACTTGAGTGCAGAGCACATGCAAATACTACGATACAATTCAGTCCAGTCTCCACCCCTTCAAGAAGTGTTATTGCACTTTTTCAAGATTGCTAAAACACTACAACCAAGCTTTTAAACTAAAATTTCAAAACCATAACGCTACTTTTCTAAAAGCACACCCATGTCCCTGAACTATAAACACTATTCCCTGCTTTGACACGTGAGTCAAATTTGGTGAACTATTAGTGCAAAACTCTACACACAAACCCCTACATTTCTCAGTGCTTAAACCATGTGCTCTTTTAGAAAACACTGGCATTCAATAATGTTAACTTAAGTTAGCACAGCTTGAGCTCAGTTAGCACACAATTACCCAGGTAGAAACACTAGGTGTCAAAATTTATGTCACACCAATCAGAACCTTCGAAGGAGATTAAAGGACCAAAGTCAGTTTACTGTTTTTCTCAGTGGCTTTGGTCCATTTCTCAGATCAGAAATGAAATTCTCAAAAGTACTTGTTCAACTTCATCTAGTCTCTTGTGAAGATCATAAAACTTTTCTCATTCTTTTGAACAGGTTGCCATTGCTGTGGTTCAATCATGCAGCTGATTATGCATATTTCAATTTGTTTTGTTCATGTACACATTGACATCTAGTCATTACTGTAATACATTGTTTACTGTTAGTCATTACGGTAAACATAAATTAGTTGATGTAACTGTTATAAACTTTCAACCACATTTTCTACAATAGTTCACATCAGGTAGTTCTAGCAGAATGTACTGTTTTAGAGACAACATAACTAAGCATCTTGTTTGTGAACAATGACACGAGGACATCATGTATAAGTGGATTATAGCCCTGCTGATTGTCCAGAGCCAGTATAACCTGTGATGTAGACCAGATTTTTGGCCTCATCCAGAGATGGGATGCTAAGGTAGAATATTTATTTATTTATTTTTTTTTATTTTGAAAAAAAAGTTGTACGGTGTAGTACATGAATAAATTAAAAAAACTGTGCCAGTGTATACATTGTTGTGTCTTTTGTGTTCATGTGAAAAGTTTTTTGAGGAGGAGAAGCATAGGCAACGTGACTGTTTTGGAAATATTGTTTTGAATGAATTGTACCAGTGTGTTAGATTATGTTGTAGTGTGTGTGTTTTTGAGTGCTTGTGTGTGATGTCTGAGGGCAAAGTTTGTTTTTTCAGCAAAAGTTAATTGTTTTGAGTGATGAGCTTCATTTTGACCTGAAAATAGGATGTTTGGGAAATTGGGTGAGACGTTATGGATTTGTGTTTACTGTTGTGAGAATATGAGGCATAGTTTCAAAAAAATGTGTTAAAGCAATCGAGAAAAACTGTAATCAAAAATGTGTCTTGAGCAGCAAATCAGCATATCAGAATGACCCCTTAAAGGATCATGTGATATTTTGCAAATGATCTTTTAGCCAAAAAAAATTCTATATATGACATATATGTAATATATGGCCCCAGACCTGACAACCTTCCCACGTGACGTGTCTTTTCAGGTGGGGTGTTGAGGTGAGGCTAAATGAGTTTAATGGGTGTTTTGGAAGAACTAATCTAAGGCAGGAAGCCAACTAGAGCAAGACCAACGCAGACATTCATAAGGTCATGTTTGCTGTCTGCTAAGTTCTGAGAAAGATGGTGTCCTCACTTCAGTCTGACTCTAGAGGAGACGGAGAGCGGGAGACGGGTGAGTCATCCGGTTACTAGGCCAGACCAGGCGAGGTGGAGCTCCTGTACCGCTTTATCTCTGTGCGTCAGTGTCTAACACTGAGGTGTGCGGAAGCTGAGAGACTGAAATAGATTTCTACTGAAAAGCAGGCTTACACTGCAATACACAAATACTGACTGACAGACCAGTGGGAACTGTGAAACTCATGAGAGGCACATAAACACGGAATAATTATATGAAAAAGCATTATATAAAGTTATACCACTATATGGCATAATATTTGTGTTGTTTGGACAAGATTTGAGTCATTATTGTAGAAAAGTGTAGACTATTTAAAGTTAAGTTACCATGTTCATTTACAGTAATATAGTCACATGACTCTTGTTGCCATGGTTTCCGTTGATTCCATTGGTGCACACCAATAAAAATAGCAGTATCAGAAATCCAGGGACATTCAATTCAAACACATTTTTTATTTTATTGTAATAAGAAATTTGATTTACTTATCTTAATGCATTCATTTTGTTTGTCTAAATGTAGAGTGTCACAACAGGGAACAAACAATGGCATGCAGATGAAGAGAGTCAAACATGGGGGGGAAAACATCAGAAAACTGTATCAGAAATACAGGGATTTTCTGATGTGTTCAAAGAAATCACATGTTTATTTTATTGCAATAAAAATACAGGCTCCTGAACTTACCATGTTGAAGTTTTTTACGATTGCTTACACACTAAAATTAAACTTTTCCCACAATTAGCCAAACCTTACACTAAAGGAGCAAAACACAAGGCTAGATTAGCACAACTGTAAGCACACTGTCAGCTTCACACTATTTGCAAAACATTACACACAGTGATTTGCAAAACACTAAACACATTGTTAAATTCCCACAGCTATGAGCCAATCTGTTAAACACATCCATCAGATGCACAAACACACGATTGATCAATTGTAGACACATCAATCAGGTTTAAGCACTATACAATACAATATTGTAATTTTTTTACATTATTCTTTGTGTTTGTTGTTGTTATTTACTGTAATTGTAACCTGTACTGGATACAGTATTTTATGTTTGTCTGTTGTTTGCTGAGCTAACAGTGTTACGCACACTACTGTAGGAGCGTGACACCTGGGACATGTTTTGTTGTGACTCTCCATGTTGACTGTTTTGGGTAAATGGAGAGAAATCAATGATATTTTCCTGCAGCATTGGTCTTGTGTAGTGTTTGGTGAACTATCGTGTAGTTGCACTGTTTCTGTGTACTTCACTTACCGTACTCTAATCACTGAGAATTAGACTCGCTAAAAGTGTTTTAGGTTTGCAACAGCAGTGTGTAACTGCTTCCAAAAGATTACAGTCATATGAAATGTGTGTGTTTCGTATGGTAAAAAAATATTGTTTTTATAAAGTTGTGTATAGTTTTGACAAAAGTGTTCCATTTTCAAATGATCTGAAGTGTTGTGCTACTTTGGTGTAGGGTTGTGTTACAATTGTGTGTAAGTTAGTGTTTTGAGCAATCGTAAAAACTGTAATATAAAATGTCATTTCCCAAACTTTGTATATATATGTGTGTGTGTGTGTGTGTGTGTGTGTACTGTTGCATGCTGAAGAACACTTTTTTTTTCTTTGCAAACTAAATGAGCTCATTACTGTAATATCCTGTGAATAGTCGCCCTCTCGTGGACAAATATTGCAGCCTTCTGTCACTCACATTGATAGAAATGGCTGATCGTTTAGAAACATTCACTGAAATTTTGTATATTTTTCATGTATACCAAGTTTTGTGACATTGTGTACATTGTGTAGTCAATAAACAAGCCAAATAGTCATTACAATTCACCACACCAATATATCAGCCCATGCTAAACAATTAAATTAAACTTAAGTCTTTTGATAAATTATTTTGTGAACAACAGTATCTCAAAATGTTGTTTTGTGCAAACCAGACTAACTTCCTAGAGTACGTTTGAAAATGTCTCTCAAAGTTGTGTGAAATGTTTTGTAAAAAGAGTCTCACAGAATTGTAGTTTTGATGCAAGGCAATTGTTGAATTGGATCAATACTTTCCTTTTTTCTTTTTTTTTTTTTGGAAAATCCAAAGTGCTGAACAATTGGTAAGTATAATTGAATGTATGTTCTTGTAGGGTTTGAAACAAAGATTTAGAGGGAAAAAATAGCCTAGTCCTTAAGAGAAAGATAATACAGTTCAAGTACAGCAGTGTTTGGGCCCCTAATTATGATTTTCTGCGATGCATGGCTAACCATGGGTTTTTGTTTGAATGCAACTGTTTTTTCCATAAAAAATAAAAAACACTCCTGAAGATTGAAAGCTAACATCAATCATGTGATCACAATGACCATTCTACCAGAAATTATTCATAGCATTCGCATTACAATGTATGTTCAGTTCAAATTGTAATTACTTTTATTATTTTTTGTACTTGCATACATTTTTGGCCTGAAGAGAGAAAAAAATGGTACAAGACATGCACGCGCGCGCACACACACACACACACACACGAATAATGTTCAGTCGAAAGGAACGTGAGAAACGGGTCTAGCATTTGTTTGCAGCGTTTGCTCTGCCACTTCTGATTTTTTTATTTTTATTTATTCATGGAATTAAAAGTGAAGAGTCGGTGTATGAATGAGCGGCTGTCTCTCTCTCTCTCTCTCTCTCTCTCTCTCTCTGTGTGTGTGTGTGTGTAGACCAATTGTCCCCACAAAGATAGGGATACCAGTACATTTTGCTTATAAATTTAGCATGTAAGCTTATAAATCACACAGAATTAAGTTATTTGAACATCTAACAATGCAGGGTCAGTATAGGGCAATACCTCATACAGGATAAAAACCATTACGCTTATGGAATGTCCCCACAAAACATGTAAACCCAACCTGTGTGTGTGAGGGGCTCCTGTAATGAGCAGAGGCGATATTCACAGCGCTGTCCCGTTACCTCATTGACATTCAGTCCCAGTGAGAGACACAGACAGAGAGTGAGAAGACATTGTGCGGGACAGAGACTGCGAGCGAGCTACATAACGACAGCAAATGAGCATTTTGAGCGGAATGAAGAGTAAAGTTTGCTGTGAGCCTGAGCGAGTGTGATCTGATCTGGATTCAGTGAGGAGTTTGGGAGAGACGGGGTGAGGGGTGGACGAGAGGGATTTACTGGGTCAAACAAACCGACTACCCCCACAACTGAAGAAGAAGGAGAAGAAGAAGGGAAAGTAAGTCAGAGAAGGACTAAGGAGAAAAAACGCCAGACAAAGCGCCGAGGAAACCATGAACACTGAAAAGGTAGGAACATTCCTTCATCTAACGGGAAACTCCGGAGTTTAATCTCTTAAAAATACACTGAAACTAACGACCTGATCAATGACTCTCAGTGCAACAAGTGCCGTTTAAAAGAAATATATCAATGCGATTATTAACCCCCTGATGGACGTGATGGGCATTGTTAACCCTCAGCTGCGTCGCTCACTAACTCTGAATCGTTTTCAGCCCGATTAATTGATTATGAATTATTGCATTGCAAAGCAGCAATATTTAAGAGAAAATCTCATGTTCATATCATCTCAACACGTGTTTTACTTTCACTGTTACATTAGCAGAATCTAATCGCCACTTTTAGCTCGAACTCATTGCAGTGACATCATTTTTAATCATCTGTGTCAGGTATGAGAAAACATAGACATCATGATTGCGTTATAGAAATGTATGCTATTTATTGGTTGATTCATGTGGCTACACAGAGGACCAACATGCAGGCAATTATACATCGACTGAAGATTAAAGTTTCATGTAGTGAGTAGAAATAAAAACGGTTTCTGAGTGAGTAAAGATCCATATATTTACAGTCTTTCTCCTCCAGGAAAATGGGCATAAATTCAGATGACTCATGTTGAACTCAGAGCTGCTGACTCATTTTTGTCCAATCAAATGTGCTCTAGTATAGGAACGTCCCGCCCCCCAATATCCAACCCAGTCTCACGGCAGTTCGTGATTTAGTCACGTAATTTAATCTATTTATTTATGGCAGGGACACGTTTATTTCGTTATTTTCGTGAGTCCAGCACGTTTTTAAGCTAAGATTCCACTAGATGCATTGCCCTGCCACGAATAAATACCGTGAAACTGGGTAGCAGTATCACAAATCATGGTTAATGACTGCGACGTAAACTAAAGGCTGAGTATTTGACCCTTGTCCATGGGGCAGAAACCTTAATGGCGAAACTTTGTGCCTTATTTACCCCTAACAGGCAAATAGTAGTACATATTACTACTCTAGGGTTCTCTTAGGCAGATCTTAGGGCAAGATGCATTTCAATTTTGTCACGTTAAAGGTATTTCTATCTTAATATATGGCATTATTGTTGAGTCGATTGCATAAACACCATTTGATCTGAACTGAGCACTGAATCAGTGATGAACTAAGTTACATTGAGAGTTTACTACTGTCCCCCTGCGTTACCCTGTTTAACAGTGTACAGCTGCTTTGACACAATCGGTATTGTATAACATCAATGAAACGTTTGTCCTAAGTTAGCTGGTCTTTAAGAAAACAAATCTGATCTGCACTAAAACACTATTTATGGATGAACCGCTTGTTTTTAAATCTTTAATTTACTTTACAAGAAGTTAAAATCACTTCACCAGCTGACTAGTCTTCAGCAGTTGTTTCTTTGACACAAGTAGGATGCCTTGGCCTTTCTGAGAACATTCAGAAATAATGTTTTTATAACTTAATGAATGTTAGCAAAATGTTCTTTGATCAAATTATCAACACAAACCACATGAAAGAGAAATGCTGTTAAGTCGGTAACACTTTACAAGAAGGTCGTCACTTGTTAATGGATTAACAAGCATGAACAAAATATGAACAATACATTTATTACAGTATTTATTCATATTTCTTAACATTAAGTCATAAAATACAATCATTCATTGTTCATGTTAGATCGCAGTGCATTAACTAATGTTAACAAACACAACATTTAATACTTTCATACAACTTTTTAATAATGTGGAAATTAGCATTAACTAAGTGCTTCATTCAAATCTAATTCTTGGATTTGTGTGTATGTTTTGAAACAAAGAGGCAGTTTTCCAAAATGTGTGCAAGCAGCTGAAAAAACGCAAACTAAACGCATAAATAAATATTATAAATTGTGGGTGAATCGCTGAATGTTGGTGAATTATTAGTCAATCATCTGCTGTCAGAGTGAATCACAGCAAAACAAGGGGCAAGGGAAGATGCTCAGTGAAGTGTCATATGATGGGAATGTTATTTTTTAGGGGGTCTCACTCAGTCACTTGATTTAGGTCAAATTCTTCCTCCTAATCTTCCTCTAATGACACACATGAGAGCGCTGACCTGCTGTAAACACTGGCCCTCAGCGCTGAAGCTTTATGTGATGGGTAATCCTGACTGGAATCTTTTATTCGTGATCTTTCCAGAAGGGAAGCCGTGTGAGCTCAGTGTTTGTTCAGCGGCTTGACTCCTGCGCTTGGGAAGAACTGCTCTCCTCCAGGCTCTGTGACATGTCAGACTCAATTTCGTGAACTTAAGACACGCAATAACAGTGCATTACAAGGGCTTCGGCCAGACTCAGACTATGAAATATCTCAAGGGTCACTAACAGAGGTGGTCCTTGTTTTGAAATTCAAGGAATTATGCACAGTTTACGTAAAATGCACTTTTAAAAGCTACAGTGGGTACCGAAAGTATTCAGACCCCCTTGTCACTGTTATATTGCAGCCATTCTAAAATCATTTAAGTACATTTTTTCCTCATTAATGTACACACAGAACCCCATATTGACAGAAAAACACAGAATTGTTGACATTTTTGCAGATTTATTAAAAAAGAAAAAGTAAATATCACATGGTCGTAAGTATTCAGACCCTTTGCTCATTTAGTAGAAGCACCCTTTTGATCGAATACAGCCAACAGGTTTTTCACACCTGGATTTTGGGGATCCTCTGCCATTCCTTCCCACAATTCTGTCTCTGAGCTCTTCAGTCAGTTCCTTTGACCTCATGATTCTCATTTTTTGCTCTGACATGCATTGTGAGCTGTAAGGTCTTATATAGACAGGTGTGTGTCTTTCCTAATCAAGTCCAAACAATATAATCAAACACTGCTGGACTCAAATGAAGGTGTAGAAGCATCTCAAGGATGATCAGAAGAAATGGACAACAGCTGAGTTAAATATATGAGTATCACAGCAAAGGGTCTGAATACTTACGACCATGTGATATTTCAGTCTTTCTTTTTTAATAAATCTGCAAAAATGTCAACAATTCTGTGTTTTTCTGTCAATATGGGGTGCTGTGTGTAAAATTAATGAGGAAAAAAATTAACTTAAATAATTTTAGCAAATGGCTGCAAAATAACAAAGAGTGAAAAATTTAAGGAATTTAAAAATTTCACACAGACTCGTTTTTCTAGCAAATAGGAACACAAATATAGTTGTAGTTTCCATTCGCAGCTATGTAAGTTTTTTGGATGACTCTTGCTTCTGAGAGTTCAGTCCCTGTGGGCTGAGCTGTGATTGGCTGAGGAGGACAGTGGGCGGATCAATCTGAAGCAGGAATGATTGAGTGTGTGTTTGTGTGTTTGTCAGATCACTGCCGTGTGCAGAGAAGCGGCTCTACAGGCGCTGCAGGAGAACATCTCAGCTGAACACGTGAGCGCCGGACACTTCGCGAGCGCACTGAACGCCGTCAGACCCCGCATCCCTCACACACTCCTGAACATCTACAGCAGCTACCAACAGAACCACGGAGGAGCACCAGTCTAACAATAAACACAGTCACACTCACTACTGATGCCGACCTCTTCTCTGTGTGTGTGTGTGTGTGTGCACTTGTACAGCTATCTTTGTGAGGGTCGGTTTGAGTTTTTAGAGTGAGGACATTTTGTTCAGTCCTCAATTTCTTAGAGACCTTTAAAGACCTGTTTGAGGGTCAAGACTTGGTTTTAGGGGTCTGGGTATAATAGGTTTAAGGTAAGATTTTAGGTAAGGTAAAGTTCTGATGGGTAGGGTTAGGGTCAGGAGCTACAGATTACATTGAGTCAATGTATGTCCTCACAAAGATAGCTGTACAGAGTTGAGTGTGTGTGTTTGTGTACATGTATGAATGTGTGTGTGTGTGTGTGTGTGTGGCCATCTGGTCTTAAAGAAGTTTGAGATCTATAAATGTTTCATTTGATGACAGAGCAGTGTTTTATGGTTTGTTCTGTAAAGCCGCACACACCTGCAGCGTCCGACAGTCAGTGACCTGAGAGTTACTGTCTATTTATTGTTTATTTGTGGCATGCGTTGAGGTCACAGGAGAACATTAAATTCCTCAAATAAATGTTTTATTCCTGTGTAGAAAATAATTCCTTTCATTTATTTAAGCCCAGAAACTCAAACCCCTGAAGAGAAACACCCAAACAACCTCGATGCTGAGTTTCTAACATCATCTTACCATTAAAAACATTCAAATAAAAAAAGAAAGTTCTGTGTGCAAACAGTGCTGCACATTGATATCTTAAACTATTGAAAACTGTTCACTTTACTGAAAAAGAGATACATGAAAATATAACAGTTTGATGAAAAATTTAAAACAAATCAAAAAAGACAAATGTTGCTTTTGCATCTAACTGAAACAAAGATAGATATTACTAAAACCTGATTAAAAATAAATGAAAGCTAAATGTAAAGAAAAATAAATAAAAAAGGACAAAAGCTAAAATAAAATAAAAATGAAAACATGAAAAAATGTTATTTAAAAAAATATTGCCTAATTAATATAATCTATATATATACTAAAATAACACAAAATACCTTAATATATTAATAATTAATTTTTAAGCTGTTATTATTAATTATATAAAACAATAATAATGTAATAGCAGTAGATCATAATTTTTTGCTTTGTAATATACACTATGTAATCCTTATGTAACAAGCGATCTATAGTGATCTAAAACTACACGTGAAAACATAGTTTTCATTCTCAGCAGTGTCGTGTTCCCTCTCTCTCTCTCTCTCTCTCTCTCTCTCCGGGCGCGTGTGTGTGTGTGTGTGTGTGTGTGTGTCTGCGGCTCGTTTCCATCTGAATGCATGAAATGACTTTGTGCTGAACTTTCCTTTCTCATGTATCCGGATGCAGCACATCCGCCCCACACACACACACACTCGGTGAGGGGGGTTGCGCTCGCGCTCTTAAGGTCGCACCAGCGCTTCTCGTGTTTTTGATGTTTTCGAGATGTTTTATGGACAAACATTTCGAAAACTTTTATTGAGAACTGATTTAGTTATATTTTCATTAAATAAAAAGGTTAGTGCAGCTCTCCCTCACGACAAAAAGGAAATAAACTGTGCGTAAAAGCAAAGACTCCATTTCAGAATCAGAAGCAAAAATAATAATGCATAACACTTGTTTACCACAAACACAAACATTCAGTATATATATTTTTGTTTTATTTATTTATTTATTTATTTTTACATGCTAAGATATCAATATTTTTATTGATGATAAATCTATTGGTGTTGCTGTGTACGCTCAGAATGTAGTTCTAAAGTCGTGGAGTGAATGTTCAAATGATTGCGTGCGGGATGCGCCGCGGTGACGCTCAGCAGCAGATGCGCGCGTTTCACACGATCCACCTTAAATCCACAGCTAGTCCCCCCTCCTGCATCTGCCCCATGATCCTCTTTCATTCATCGGTGTGTGTGTGTGTGTGTGTGTGTGTGTGTGTGTGCGCGCAAAAACAGCGCACGCATCTGATCCGACACACTCACGCAGAGTCTGACGCGGCGCACGGACGCGAAAGCAGCGGAGAACGCGCCTCGTTCGTGGATTAAACCGGATTCCTTCTGCTTTTCCCCGCGGAGTTTGCTCTGGATGTTACGCTCGCGGTCACGCGCTGATTTTTGGCCTCGCTCTGGACATATTGATGGATGTTTGGCGCACGGACCGATGGATCTGACGTTACGGGAGTCTGTCTGTAGGTACGTATCAGTCCTCACACACACACACATACATCTGTGTTGTTTAACGTGGATTCGGGCAGGATTGTATGGAGATCGTGTGTGGATCTATCAAACCAGAGCTCTGGGTCTCCACAGGCCGCTGCGCGCGACAAACTCGCGTGTATTACTCAAAACTTATGTTCAAAATCATATTATGCGCTTCAGGCTGTGTGTGCATGAGTGTGTGCTTGTGCTTAAGCCGGAATACACACAAGGTACACACACTCCTCCCCCAGCGGGCTTCTTTTCATTCATAAGTTTGCTATTTCTCGCGTTTTTTTTTTTCTTTTCTTCCTCGAACGTGTTTTTATACATAAACTATATTTGTCAAAGATGCAAGGATAAAACAGTACAAGGTTAAACTAATATCTTTTTTGCAGTACAAACGTGAAATTGCGAATTGCTTTTTTATTGATTTAACGCAACAGTTACGCATCCGATATTAACGCGACATTAATCTCTGCTTTTTTCGTTATGCATGCTTAATTTTATGAATGTATTCCGTTTCGCATGCGCAGTTTTACTAGTCCAAACCACTCTATTTCATCTTTCATCCTTAATTGCGTTAGTTCGATCGATTTTATTCCGTTTAAGCGTCTGAAGTAATCGCCGAAGTTTCAGAAAGCGCTTTGAGGAGCGTGTGAAGCTCTGTTTGATTTGAAGTCTTCCTGCTCTGTGTGGCTCTGCATTTTAATGTTAACCAGCCATACACATGCAAATCAGGACGGGAAGTATTTGTACTTTACTTCAGCTGTGTGCTTATTGAGGTCGGTACAAAGTCTTGTTAATAGTCAACTCTCTCTCTCTCCGCTCGGGGGTTAAATGGCTCTGTGAATAGAGAAGGAAAAGAGCTGGAGACCTTCGTTACACACACACACACACTTCTGCGGTGTGATTTATGAGCTCTCTCTCAGAAAGTACATCTGCACACGTTCAGTCCAGATCTGTGATCTCAGAGAGACGCATCAGAAGAAAGCCCTTGGTGATTGGGGCGACTCAGACACCGGGTGTGAATGGTGTCCAGGGGCTTTGACCCTCTAATTAAGGCTTGAACCCCCCAACGGAAGTTAAAAACAAAAGCTCTGGGGCCTGAGAGCGTGTATGTGCTCCAACTGGGTGTTTGAACGCTTCAGTAACCACTAGTTGTTTTGTACTAGTACACGCTTCCAAATTAAGATTCTGTTAGTGAACAGCTCTGTAAAAACACATTAGTAAAATGTTTATTACTGGCATCGATGGATGCATGAAGAATCTTTAACATTATTAGTGGTTTGGTAACGGGAGCCTTTATGCTTAATGCATCATAATTTTTAGCATTATCTCTTTTCATAAATAATTGTAATAATTTTAAATGCATTTTAATGTCTGCAGATTGTTTGTTACATTTGAAAATGCTTGTGTTGTCATGTGTTTCAATGCTTTATGCTTTCTCCAATGTCTCAAGGCATGATTAATGCATTACAGTCTTTTTTTAGAATGCATCAAAGCGTTACAGAGCCATCGTTTTTTTTTATCCATTTCAAACGTTGACTACTATATATAGTGCTTTATACAAGCAGATTTTGTCAAAGCAGTGTTTTTCTACTACAAAGAACACGTTAAAAGATGCCAATATATGTAATCATGATAATAAATATATCATAAAAGTGCTAATAACTATAGATTCTATTTACACAGTTAAGCTATTTTTAGATCAAAGCAAGATTTTCTGCTATTTTTAGGCTTATTCTGAATAAGGCCTCAGTTTTCTAGTACATAGTAAAATAGATAGTATGCAATAATAACATATAGAGTGTAAATTAGAATTTTAATTCAAATTATTAAATGGGTACAACCTTATTGGGACAATAAAGACCTCTCTACACCACCTTTTCAACTTTATAATTTTCTTCATTTGTATAGAATAAATGCCTTTTTGACATGAAATGAGATTGGAAAAAGTAGGAAAAAAATCCATCACTGGCTGCCTTTGCCAATCAGAGACCACAAAACCAGTCTCAAGGGTCCATTTTTTGTAATTAAATCTGAATAGAAACGTTTTCCATTGATGCATGGTTTGTTAGGAAAGGACAATATTAGGAAAATCTAGAATCTGAGGGTGCAAAAAAAATAAACAACTGTCCAAAAGAAGTTCTTAGCATACATTCTACTAACCAGTGATTACTTTTTGGTATCTGTACAGCAGGAGAGGTACTAAATATCTTCACGGTACTTGATGTTTTGCTTAATATCCTAATGGTTTTTGGCATGAAAGAAAAATAGATAATTTTGACCCATACAGTGTATTGTTGTTGGTGCTGTTTATGACTGCTTTAGTGCTCCAGGGTCGCAAACAGACACTCAAACTCACAAATAGCCTAAAAGAGTACTAGGGTCACCAGAAAACTGGATTGTATTGATTTCATGTTGAGAATGACATCTGTCTCTGCTCGTCTCTCAGGGTGTCAGATGAACGTTGGATCCGTGTGGTTTGGAGCTGCTGATCGTGTCTCATGGATCGCCTCGGTCAGCGAGGAGGAACCCTCCCATCCGGGGCCATCCTTTCCCTGGAGCAGATCAAAGCCATCCGCTCATGTAACGAGTACACCGAGGGCCCGGCCGTGGCGCGCAGACCGGCCCCGGGGCCGCCTCCGCCGCGCAACACAGACAAGCAGGAGAGGACTCACGAGGTGCTCCTGGTGAACGTCAATAACAACTACGAGCCCCGAGTGACGCGTCCTCCGGCGCTCAGCAGATCCACGAGCTCCGGGAGCAACAGCAGCGACGGATCGGAGCGAGGCCTGCTGGCGCCGCCGCAGCACCGCAGTCACACCGTACGGACTCAGCCCAAAGCCCTGGACGCTTCCATGCATCCGTTTCTCCCGCCGGACGTCCCCTTCAAACAGGAGAAACCGGACTCTGCGCATTTATACATCTGCGAGAGCTGCGGGAAATGCAAGTGCGGCGAATGCACGGCACCCCGGCCGCTTCCTTCGCGCCTCGCCTGCAACGGACAGTGCTTGTGTTCGGCTGAAAACGTGGTGGAGCACGGGACGTGCATGTGTTTGGTCAAAGGGATTTTTTATCATTGCTCAAAGGATGATGACGATGTTGGCGACCCTTGCGCGGACCGGCCGTGTTCGCTGTCGCACCCGCAGTGCTGCTCGCGGTTCCTGTGCATGGGCCTGGTGTCGGCGCTGTTCCCGTGTCTGTTGTGTTACCTGCCTGCGAAGGGCTGCGTGAAAGCGTGTAACTCGTGCCACGACCGCGTGAAGCGGCCCGGATGCCGCTGCAAGAACTCTAACACCGTTTACTGCAAGCTGCAGAACTGGAACCAGACGCCTGGACACGCACCGGGAAAACCGTCCTGAGAAACCACGCGTGTTTCTTTAGCTAGAAAAAGCTGGATTTGCTGCTGCTGCAGGATGCGGAAATTGCAAAAGAAGGGCGGGGACGTGTGGGAGGAGTTATGTTAATGAGTGTCCGATAAGCTCCACCTCCAGTGGAACGGAAAAAACACTCATTTGATTTCTAAAGCTGGCTGCGTTCCACTCCATCTTTTTGCGTGAACTTCTCTAAGCAAGTCCCCTCTGCCATTTTTCACTTCGTAAAGTGGACGAGGGATGCTTTTGACAACGGGAGCAAGTCTGCTTCATATGACTACAGTTATTATTGATCATAATCATCCCCATCACAAACGACTCTACACTCTTAAAAATAAAGATGCTTGGCGATGCCGTAGAAAAATCCAAATGGTTCCATAAAGAACATCTGAAGAGCCTTCTGTTCACCCAAGCTTCTTTGTGCTGGGAGATTCTTCAGATTATAAAAAGGAAAGAAAGAGAAGGTTATTAAAGCACCTTTGACTGAATGACTGAATTATTTTTGAGAGTGTATAGTATATAAAATATATATTTAACATTTATAACAGCCCAAGAATTCCATATATATATATATCTATAATGAGAAGTCTGCGAGTGAGGAGCTGTAGTGGAGCGCAGCCGCAGTGTTTGCCTTACCCGACCCTGTCCAGCTACTCTCTCTCACGCCACGGTGCTTTGAGACGCCTCCAAACCTGTGAAGGACTTCATGATATGTAGCTGTTATCGGATCTACAGGCCATCTCTCCTTCTGAAACTGTCTGTTCGTTCTCATGTAAAGATGTATGTTCAAGAGGAATTTACGGCTATTTTTAAAAGGAGATGTTAAGACTGTTAAACCTTTTTTTTTTTGTCGTTGTTGTTGTTGATGTTGTAAAAAAATATTTATTATGTGAAGCTCTATTATTTTATGATATTTATTGCAAAGGACAGATTTACTCGTGTCTGAATATAACAAAATATCAACACTTACTGCAACATGAAAGAATGGAGAAACAGATGGAAATATGTTAACTTTAATGCAAAAATATACAAGTTAATGCAAAACGCTGTTGTGTGTGGTGTCTCATTTCTTCTGGAGTTAGTCGAACTAAAGTTGCATTAATTATTAAGTGTGCATTGCATAAATTAGAAATAAAGTTGTGTTTGAAGGAAGAGTGTTTCCGCAGGACAAAGTCAGTTTGTGTGTGTGTGTGTGTTCACCTGCCACCTGTGTGAGGCTCGTAAAGTCTCTCCCTTTGTCTCTTTTATTGTGTGTTTCCTGCTGTCAGGCGTTTGTGAGCTGCTGGTTTCACCCCCGACGCCTCCTGAGCTGCTCCGAAAACCTGTTTTGGGTTTAGAATTGAATCTATGTTTGGACTAAAAGTTTTTAAAATACTTGCACAAAGAACGCAGGATTATCTGAACGCGTAGGTTTTCAATCAAATATGGATTTTAAAGTTCACAATCAACCCCAAAACCAAAAAGAAATAAGACATTTAGTTTTTAGAGTGATTAAGAGTTTTGATTAAAAAAAAATTGACAATCTTTGAAGCAAAAATGACATGAGAATGCTTAATTATTTAAAAGTCATAGACTTTGTTCTGAATTTAATATAGGCCGTTTTTCATGATATCACGCCATCATGAAAATACAATTACAGTTATAGTGAATTTGTTTATATTAAAGTTTTTAATTATAAAACAATGTTGCAATGGGTAAAAATAAACTAAGATTCCTTCATTTTCTCTGTTTAGATATATTTTGTTTTTGTGTAGGAGTCTGACAGACGTGTTGTTTGTGAGATAAAGCACTGAAATGTTTTATTTGTTTGAAATCACTAAACCGCAGGAAGTGTGTGTGGAATTTATGTGTGTGTTAACAAGGAAGTAGCAGCTCAATAGACAACAGGCATTAAGAGCGAAACACTCTTCCAAATGGAGTCGTTAAGTGTGTGTGTGTGTGTGTGTGTGTGTTTGCTCTCTGCAGGAATGCACCTTTTGTTGTGAATTGCTTTGTGGATTAGTCGCTGTCTGTTTCCTGGACCTTCAGAGAAGTGTGAGGCTCCATTTGGCTCTGATCGCCTCACAGGACACCATAAAACACACACAGACACACACGCATACAGGGCTTTTGTTCAAGGAAATGTAAAGCTGTTTTTAATTGATTATAAAAGGAAACTCTGATGTTTTTGCTCCTGAACTCTCAGTTAACACTTTTTTCCGCCCGAGGTTGACGACTCGTCACAGATGATGATCGGATTAATCCCAGCAAGTTTTTGTGCTTTGGTTCATTTGCATTCATGATCATTTATTAGTCAAAAGCAGACACTTTTACAGTATAGAAAGCTTTTTCTGTTTTTTCTTTTAGTTTTAAAACAACGATAACTGAAAATAATTATCGGGAAAATGAACTGAAATAAACATTTCAGAATTTACTTTTTGATTCGATGCATTATTATTAATTCAGTCATTTCTGAGTGGATTTATTTTACACTATGCATTTATTAAAAGCAAGCTTTGGTTTTAAACAGTTATCTGATTTCCTTTTTTAAAGCTTACAAATTTGGCCCAACTTCTCTTTACTGTACTGGATTTATTAGTTGCCAATTTAGTCTTTGTAAATGTTTTCACTTAACTTAGTTTCTCAGTGAGCACTGGTTTATTTCAGCGCATTTGAAGTCATTGAACAACCTGGAAAAATCTGCACTTCAGCAGTCTGGCTTGACTTCTTTCTCTTTTTTTAGGGTAGTTTGAAAGCGTTTATTGGTTTGATATATACGAGGCGTTTGAACAGTCAGCATTAATAAATAATAATAATAATAATAATATCTCAGTGCTGTGGTGGTTTCCTCGGGCTGTGTTTACAGTCAGATCCTCTTTCACCATCTCACACACACACAGGAGACAGTCCTACACGTATCAACATGCATGGAAATCACTGTGAGTCACAGAGGAAACACACACACACACACAAATCTGAAACCTCACAGGAAAGCCGAAACCACTCTGTTCCTAAAAACACTTTTCACTGTTTCCTCTGAGCTTAAAAATAGTCCTTGGCCCTCCCACAGGAGTGTGTGTATGTGTGTGTGTGTGGAAATAACTTGCTTTAAGCAGTGAGTCTTCAGCTTGAGGTGAACGCTGATATGTGATGATACCGGTGTCTGTGTGTTGTTTCTGATTGCGTTTTTTGCAGCAGACGCGTCTCTTGAGCTGGTGTGTGTGTGCGTCTGGTTCCCTCGGCTCTTTGTGGTGTTTGTGTATTGGGTTGAGAGTGTGTGATCTGTGCTTTTCATCGTGTCACACTGATGGAGCGCTGATTGATTTCTCATCAGAGCAGGAAATGTTTCACAGGATTAAGCTCTTTGACTGAGGTCGACCTGATAGAGCCGGCGCGAGACGTGTGTGTGTGTGTGTGTGTGATAGAGAGTGCACTTGTACAGCTATCTTTGTGAGGTGCCGGTTTGAGTTTTAGATCATCACAGTGAAGACATTTTGTCCCGTCCTCACTTTCTGAGAGTCCTTTAAAGACCTGTTTGAGGGTCAAGACTTGGTTTTAGGGGTCTGGTTATAATTGGGTAAAGGGTAAGTTTAGTTAAAGCACTTAGTTCTGATG
>JAUCMU010000030.1:3174171-3184610 GCA_032275025.1 Enteromius treurensis
TTATTACTTTGGAGCGGTTATTATTCAAAAAGAACGAACCTGCAAATGTCTCAACTGACCAATCAGAATCAAGCATTACAGAGAGACGTGTAATAAATATGTATAAATACACATTCATCCAGTATATATTTTGAACATATTTACATGTATTTTCATGGATATATTTATATAATTTATTATATAAATATATTTTTTGTTGAATATATACATGCATGTGTATTTAATATATACATAATAAATATACACAGTGCACACAAACAAAAACTGTTATTTTAAATACAATTAATCAGGATGAATTGTTTGACAGCACTAATTATATATATACACACACACACACTCATTTTTTTTCTTGTATTACAACAAATGCATATCTTATAACAAAGTTTTGTAAATGAAATTCTGTGGTTATTTACTCTCATGTCATTCCACATGCTGTTTGAGTGAGTTTACTTCCCACACAAATTAAGATGCTTTCTCCTGAAATGTTTAGTTTTTTATATTGAATAAAGACAAGGTATCCTAGAGCGTTCTGGGAGAAGCAGGTGAACTGACTGATGAAGTCTAAAGCAGGAGTCTGGTGAATGGAAAATGAAGGATGATTATAAATAGAAGGAGTTGGAGAGGACTTGTGAAAGGTGTTGTGTTTGTGATGTGGTCTCTTGTCCCCTTTCGTCTGTCTTATGTATTTTGTAAAGCCCCAAATCTCTAAAACGAAAGCTTGTAGTCCTGAGTTGCAGCAGACTGTGGGCGAGGGGTCTGAAGGCTAAGAGACAGAAGGTCTGGAAAGTGTAGAAGTGCTGGAGGACGTGACTGTAGCTGTAGATCAGAAGTCAGAGGAGAAACACTTGTTTTTGTTTTGGGGCAGAAGGCTTAGTTAAAGGCGTTTATGTCCAGTGGTTTGAAATGAACCAAAACAATAGGATTCCTTTACTTTTGAGTTTGTGAGTTAAGGAAATAGTTTCTGCATTGTCTTATCGTTGAGATTTTACACTGAAACCACTCTAACTAATTATTAATGATGATGAGAGCTTTGTTTCTCCACTCCAGGATCAGATTGTTCTGATACCTTCATTTATTAACTTTTTCTATTATAAAGGTAGCTTACATTAAAAGATCTCCCATCTTATATGTGCAAGTATAATGGCATAGAGTGAGCCCAAAAGTCTGAGGACAATTAAGATCATAATTATTGTAATAAAGTTAGCATGAATTCGATATTCGATCATGTTCTTATTATCATCTGAGATGACTGAGAGCATCTAGAGCTTGAGTGGATTGAGTCACATGACCAAAAACACTCATTTACACTTGATTCGTGTGATCTTTTCTTTTGTTTTTTGTATTAAATGCATTGAAATCCTAGTCTTTGTTTCCAAGTTGAGATGACTTTCGGCCGCTGCTGCATGTCAGTCTGTATTAGCGTGAGTTTAATTTCTGAACTGATGTAATCACGGCTGAGCAGCTTAGATCCCTGCTCACATTCTACTTTTATTAAACATCCCCCCCTCGCATTTCAAGCGGGACTTTTCCTGCAGTCTGTCATGAAGCCACCTGACAGACTGCCTAGAAATAAAAGCTTTGTGTTCTGATCATCAGTCCCACATTTATGACATGCTTCAGCTTCATGATAACTGTAGAGTATTTCTTCCTTTTTGTTTTTTAAATGAACTTCAATAAACAAAGTTAATCTCTGTGGTTTGGACTCGTTTCGCTCTCTATGCACAAACAACTTAATAATGAACGTTACAAAACTGTAGCAGAATAAAAGATTCATTACTGATGCGGCAAGTCTATGAAAGACTACAATAATCAATATCAAGTAAAAACAAGAGGTTGATTAAATAAAGAGCTTTTATTGAGACAGAGGTAAAGGTGATAGTGACTGTACATGACTCTGTGGGACGTTCACAGGTTCTTCAGCCATTCCAGGTTAGGTCCCTGAGGGTCAGAGGGATGCGCTGGGACGTCTGGCATGTTTCCAGAATCTCGAACTGGAACTGAAGAGATCAGCGTGATTAAAAAGAACTCTTTAAACTGGTTCAAGATGTGATTCAATACACTTGAGCTTAAAAGACTTGATAGAAACATCTGAGAATGACCTGGAAATATACAAAACCTTTTATTTTGAGATGGTTTCACAAAGCAACATTTCGTTTTAAATAAAAAAGTATATAGTTTTAATCATTCATTAAAACTAATAGTATCTCAAAGATTATAGATTTATATAAATAATTAAGCCTAAACGTAAATATAAAATATTTAACCTTAAATATTATTAGATTTATTTACACAACTCCCCTTTCTGTTTTCTAGTTTATCTTATTGTATTCACATTAAAGCTAATATACCTGGATAATTGTATGGAGTAGCTCGGTTCACCATTCCTGTGTACTTTGTAAAAGGGCTCACAACCGGCAGAATGCAAGCTGAAAACACAATATAGAGATGTTAGACTCGTAAAGTCGAAAGATGAAGCTGCATAATGTGATGCATTAATATCTCGGTCACCCAGTAATCCGATTCCGCAAGAAACTGTGATCACAGGCTCTTTATTCCAAGCGTTCTTCAAAAATCTGCCAACTACAGAAACAGAGTTTGATTGCACTGTCACTGAGATGCTTTCATACAGTAATGCCATAATTCTTGATAATATTCCACAGTAGAGCTGAATTATTGTCATGTATTCTTAAAATACCACGGTACACGTCGAAGACGAGACTTGGTTTGTCAAGCGTTTAAAGGCCTCCAGTAACTTATTGTGTATTCGTGTTTAACGACAGCTAGCATGAGACCAAGGTCATTCTCGCATTCACACATTACACAAGCATTATTTTTAGTAAACGACTATATTGCATTAGCTCTCATGAAGTGCCTGTTGATTCTATTATCGTAAACATGATCGAGACAAACTAGAATAAAACCCAACACCTCTCATGCAGCTCACGCAAAAAATGTACTCACTGGCCGCCATCTTTGCTTCTGTAGTCCTGTCACAGGTATGATGGGAATTGTAGTTCGATAACGTGTTGGTGACGCTTTCGCTGTGGATTGGCTGAACGGTCAGTGACGTATTTAAAACGCGTCTCGTTGTTTCGAAGGCAGTAGTGTAGACGAACATGTAGATGTTTACTTTTATTTTATCACGTGAAACAGGCTAATTCTTGCTTTTGTTAGATGCTTCAACGTTTAAATTATGTATAGACGAAACTGATGAGCAGTAGAAAACATAACTTACCTGCAGGATTTATCATAAACTAACTGAATCATGGCTCTTTATAGTATTGCTAACTAAAGGTAAGTATTGAATTCAAGTCATAAAACTATTAAAGCATGGAAATAACAGGGTATATTCATGATCATATTAATATTGCAGAACAGAAAGCATTCTTGGTTTGTGTTGGATCAGTAAGATTATTAAAATCTTTATCGGGATACGCATTTATATCGACCAGACCAACTTCTATTGTGTGCTCTACTGAAAGCACAAGTTTTGTGTGAGTCAGAGCATCTGTGTGCTTCAGATGATGGAGGATTTCTCGGGCCTGGCTCTGCCTCCTCTGTTCGGGGGTCACATCCTGGAAGCGGAGCTGGAGACGGGTGGCGTGGAGCTGGGCCCCAGCGGCAGTGAGCTCCTGGATAACGACGGGGCACTATCGGGCCCCTCACAGGACGGAGACGATGAGAGGAGAGAGCTGGACAAGAGCAAGTATCACGCTCTCAGCAAGAGGTGCAAAGAGATCGAACAGGTGAACAGATGGTGCATAGAGGAACGGCTTGCTTACCCCAAAAAAATCAACTCGTGTTCAAAAACCTGACTAGAAAACAAAAACCAAAGGCTCATTTTTCGACTCTAAAATGGAAAAAGAGTGGTCAGGATATTCCTCAAAATTCACCTTTTGTGTTCCATGGAAGACATATGCATAGTTTCAGCACAGCGTGGTGTTTGTGAAGGTTTCTTGATCAAATGTTGTATGAACTTGTTCTCAGGTAAATGAGAAGATTCTGGGACGGCTTCACCAGGTGCAGAGACTGACGCGCCGACTGAGGAAAGAAAGAAGGTACCCGACAGCCACCGATGATTCATTTTTCTACTGATTGAAGGAGTAGTTCACCCAAAAAAACTAGCCATACAAGATCAGGATGGGTTTGTTTCTTCAACAGATTTGGAGAAATGTGTCTCAGCAATGGATGCTCTGCAGTGATTTTTCCAAATCTGTTGAAGAAACAAACTCCTCTACATCTCAGACGGCCTGAGGGGGAACACATTTACACACTTTATGGTGAACTATTCCTAACAATGTCTTTGCCACCTGATAAATTGGATTAGTTGATTAGTCCTTTGGCCTCTTACCATTAAATAGCATTAACATATCTCATGAACTTTTATTCAGGTACATAATTAACTATTAATATTCTCCCAATATAATAAAAAGTGGCGGCAAGAATTAGGAGGCATTCTAACACAAGTCCAACATAAATTCAATTTGCACAAAAACCCAACTATTACTGTAACGTATACAGTGAACCTCTCATCTGGTACATTTGATACAGTGGGTCTAACAGTTGAGCGTGTGTGTGTCAGGTTTCTGATGAAGACTCTGGACTCGTATGGAGATGATTTCAGGACGGCACAGCTCACAATCACACTGGAGGTGAGAGACACACTAATGATGATCCACAAAGACTCCGCTTCATATACAGCTGATCTCCACCAGTGATGAATCCGTTTCTCATAAAAGTGCAGCCCGTACCAGAGGCTGATGACACATTAAACACTCAGTGTGTTCATGCAGGACGAAGGGAAGGCTGGTTTAGACGCAGCTGCTGGTGCCGATGAAGACAGCTCTTCTCCAACATTTCCTCATCAGTCAGCCGCTGGACCAAAGAAAAAGAGGCACCGGGTCCCAAAGGACCGAGAGCGAGACGCACAGGTATGAGACACAGACCACATCGGTTTAAAGCACTGGTTTCTGAAGGGTTTAGGTCCAGTCCTTATCAAACACAGCTAATCGAGCTCTTCAGGATCACTAGAAACGTCCGAGCAGAGTTGGAGACCAATGCTTTAAAGAATAGAAACCCTGATCTTATACGTCTGCTCAAACATTTGGGGTGGGTAAGAAGTCCTTTCTCTTCTCCGAAGCTGCATTCATTCGATCAAAAACACAGTGAAAACACAAAATATTGTTGCAATTAAAAACAAGCGTTTTCTTTATTAAATGCCATTTTTAGAAAAGACTTCCCGTTATAGTCTGATCTGCCCGTCTTTATTTTTTTGTAATTCATGTTTCTGTAGAAATATGCACTGCTCAATAGTTTAAAACATCATACATCAAGCAATCATTGCAATATCCATAACCAGAGCTACAAGCAGCAGCAGTAGGTGTTAAAGTGTGTGTGTGTGTGTTCTGCTTGTTCCCTGTCAGACGGAGTCGGAGCATCCGGTCATGACCGAGGGTCAGTTCACAGGATTCCCCAGCCCTAGTTCACTCTCTCACTGACCCCAGATCAGGCCTCAAATCACTGCTTTTTGGCAATAAGAATTTTTTCATTGCAAAATGACTTTTTTAAATAAATCTTTTTAATGTGAATCTTCTGTAACGATGATGACATGGAGGAATTTCTACAGTTTAATGAATGGGACTGCAGCGCTTCCGCATCAGGACAAACGAAGGCGCTGAGCCTATCTGTGTTTGCCGTATCTGTTGAAGCGGCGGTACAGGAAGCTGATCCTCTTGTCCAGGTTGTGCTTGTCCTCGGTCATCATTCGGTCTCCCACCATCCTCTTCTTCCTGATGAGCCGCTGGAGCTCGATTCCTCTGAAGCCTCGGAGCCACACCGGTCCTCTGATCAAGTCTTTCGGATGAGCTTTAAAATCTCCTGCAGGGAAACCATGTAATGCTGATCAATGGACAATACAGCCTAGTGCTGACAGAAGATGTAGAAAATGAATGGCGGCTGATGTGAACATTGTGAGGATTCTAATAATGAAAAATAAAAATGTCCATTATGTTTCCTAAAGACTCTCCTGCTCGTCCTTTTGTTCAATTTTCCGTTTTGAAAACCAGAAAAAACGATTCATTTAATCAAGTCAGAATAAATCTGATCAATTGCATCATGTATTTGCTGTGTATTTTGATTTTGGTGCATGCATATAAATGTTCATTTAGTAAAATTACCTTATCTTTACTGCATGCTCACATTTTTATATCTAATTGATTTGAGAGCAAAACAATTGAAACACACTGAATACTGGCAAAATGATGAAAGATAAAGAGATGTAGGGCAGCTCGAGCCTGCTTTTATTACAGTAGTTCATGATTAATCAATGAGGAGTAGTAAAACACATTAAAACCTTCCTGTAGGTGTCAGGTTCTGTAGGTGACCTGCCTTCACTTTTCAAACTGCGTAAGCTCTATTTTTTAAATATTTCTCATATAGGGTTTTGACACAAATATTCAGGCTGTACAAATTGTGCAGCATATCAAAAGAAATAAAAGAACACATTTATTGTAACGTTAGCTGGTAAAACATCATTTAAAGCTCTCAGGTTGTTAAGCTCGATTACTAGTCTGCTGCAGCACTCAAAACAAACGTAAGGAACCCAACTACATTCTCTACTGAAACACAAGAAGAGAATGATTTAATCATAGTAATGCATGAATTTGCTCACCCAAGATCCCGATGTTGTCATAGAGTCCAAACATGCTCCTCTTCTCCGTCCATCGATCCACCTGCTTCGGTGTGGGGATCGCGTGCATCCGTATTCGAGCACAGGTGCCTGCGAGACACAGAGTCAAAAACAACATCTCTCTCACATCACACACATTAAAACAGAGAGAGACGATCACACACCTGTGCTGAAGAGTCGAGCCGCGCTCCTTAACACTCCTCCGAACACAGACTGCATGCTGCAGAAATCACAAAGCGATCAGATATCGTATCTACATCGATCATAAACGTGCCCAGAAATCTCCTCAATCATGACCTTCAGCCGCGAGCACGCTGATATTACATGAGTTCAGTCTTTAAACACACACTTTACCTCCAGCGAATCCGCGTCTACAACGAGAAGAGCACTTTCAAACGACAGATGGATGTTATATACTTTAAAAACTCTTGAAATCCTCTAGATAAAGCTAGCGATATCAGTGCGTTATCCCCATTGCCCATGTGTGCATCCTGCTCCTGCAGCCATGACACGATTTTCAAAATAAAAGTCCTTTATTTTATATATAAGTTCATTAATTTTTCAAATGAAAAGTCTTCTCGTTTCGGACAAACAGTACAGAAGTATTGTAGAGTTTTGATTTATAGAGATTGGATTTTCTATACTATTTTTCAGTGCACGAAGGTAACGTTAATATATATATGATAACATTAACACTGCTTAGTGGTGTGTGCGCGCGCGAGTTTGTTTTGCTATAATAAGTTGTGAGGATCAATTATTGAGAAGCAACCAGCTCTGCTCTGTGAGGACATATTGGGTGGCTAAGGGAAATAAATAAATAAATAAAAATGCTATATGAATGCAAAAAAGGTTTGTGTGATGGATAGGTTTAGGGGTAGGGTTGAGTCTCACAAATAAAAAAAAAAGTCCTCACAAATATAGAAAAACAAACGTATGTGTCTGTCTGTGCAATTTTTGTCTGTATAACTGTGTAGTATAGCAATTTTCTTTAAGTTTCCTTGAATTTAATTCGAATGTTAAAGGTTAAACTTTATAATATATGTTTCTAAAATCATGAAACATATTTAGGTGGAGTTAAACCTTTGTATGTATGTGCATTTTTATTTTTATTTTTACCTTTAATAACTGATTGGCAAGGAGCAGCGTAAATGAATTGAGCATCAGCTATGTTGGGTACATTGTTAGGGTGTGCAATATTTTTTCTGATTTCAGTTCAATAGCCTCATCAAATCTGATCATGATCATGTAAATAATATGAGGCTGGCCAGACAAGGTCTGCAACTGTGCACAACTGCAAAAAGGAATAAATGTAATGATGATATTTGAAAATAAATAAATAAATAAATAAGAACACTTATTCAAACCCTGTATTCCAAGTATTTCAGATGAACTATATCAAGCCGTCGCGTAAAGCTTTTTGAACATTGCCATGTAATCAGCTGTAAAAGTGTAACTGGATCCATCCTGTGGTTTTCAGTTTCATGGCACTACAGTTAACACAGTTAAGACTCACTGAACCAAAAATAGATGCTTGAATATTCAGTGAGACACCACATTTATTCTGACTCACCTCACTGTAGGACACTCTCATCCAGCCACATCAGATTTCTGTCATTCTCACACGCTTTTGTTGTTTTTTCCGCACTTGCGGATGATTCCTGGTGGTAATGAGATCTCATAATGACCCTCAGATCCCTTTTCCCGGATGAGCTCCAATGAACTCCAAGAGTCTCCACACAATGAGGGTTAGAGAAAGTGTAGAGGTGTTTCCACTTGTGTTTTCTAAATATTTCCAGAAGCATCTGTTTTAAAGTTCTTCTACAATGCGACGGTTCTCAGTCCCTCATCCCTCCACTTGCTCCTCCTGATAGGTGGACACAGAGATGGCGCTGTACGGATCCAGAACCATCTGAGCGCAGCGAACCATCGTAACCAACAGAAACAAACACAGCAGGACCAAGAAGAAGAGAGCGAAGCCTAAATCCACGTCAACATCCAGTTGAGACGCCGGAAGAGGCAGGTCCATGATTTCTGAAGGATGGAGGAATCAACTCTGTTAGTGAGTCAAAGCTTCACCGAGTGATACAGAGAGGCAAACGTCCAAGATATGAGCCGGAGTCGGTCATGGTGTTGTCCAAAAGTGGCTTCTTCCCAGTTGTTCTTGTCAACAGAGACCCTAGTCACCGATGTTGTGTAAAACAGCTCTGTATCAGATGAGTCTCACATTCCAGCACTCGGCTCTTTGCGTTTGTTTGAAACTAAACCGAGCTGCTGAGCTGCATGCAGTCGATGCTGACCTCCAAGTGTCACTCTCCACCGATGCAAAATGAAGACATTCGGAAGAAATAGCTGGATCCTGGCTCACCCGGCAGTCGTCGGTCAGGGATACATGTTCTCTTATCTCGGGTATTAGCATGTCTTCCTTTGGCCTGAGAGACACACACACCAACACTTGGCACCTGTGTCCACGATGAATAGTTAAACAGGAGTTTGGTAACAATCAAGCCTTATATGGCTTAAACCCCCCCTTTAGGCTGCTTCAGAAACACTAGAGGCCACTTCATGTGTTAGCGGCGACGGGCGAGCTGAGAATGATACAGCGCTGACAGATCTCAGAGCGATGGATCAGGACACAGATTGATGGAGTTCAGCTGGAAACTGAAAACCTTCATGGACTGACCCAAATTAAATTCAAAAGCTTCCTCGTGGGTTTAAAGAAACGTTTTAAGAAATTAGGGTCGCCCTTTTGGTAACACTTTACTTTAAGGTGTACTTTAGTAGCCGTTGTACTCTCATGAAACAAACTGTACTTGCCATGTAAAGTTATGGAACAGTTGTAATGATGTAGATGTAACAGGCAGCTGCTGTTACACATGTGTTACAGGCCGAGATACTTATGTAACTAAAAGATTGTCACATATGTGTTACGGACTTTATACAACGTAATTATAAATACAAGCACACAGACATAAGCTACTGAAAATAAAGTGTATCAAGATTGTACTTAAGTAGCTGTGTAACAGACTCAGTGTGTAACAGTAGCTGCCTGTTACATCTACATCATTACAAACTCTAATTACAGGCTGTTAAGTACATATATGTTAAGTGCATTGGCTACTACTAAGTAATAATTGCACTGTATCATAACCCCTTAAAATGAAGTGTTACAGCACTTTATTTTACAGTACTGTTTTTCATGTGCTTACCGTGTACTTATAACTAGGTACTAAACCTAACCCTGTCATGGTAGCCTATTGCCAGAGACATTTGTTGTCAAAGAATCGGATCCAGAACGAGAAATGCTTCGATGCAATTTGGATTGAATCCATGACATACATTTTTTCAAACTGTGGCTGAAAACTGAAACACTGTAAATATGGATATTCCTTATAGTTCAGCATAGCTAAAACAATTTGGGCTGCTGGAATGACATCCGTCTTAACTGATTTGCAAAAGGGTGGGGAAAATGTGTCAGTCCAATGAGAAAGGTTTGCAAGACGTGGGATAGTGATGATGAAAACTGGGTGGATCCTTGTTTCTTTAACCAGGACAAGTCAATCAAGAAAAATAGTAGATACTTGTGTTAAGATGAATTTAGTGGATGTAAATACACTCAACAAAAATATAAACGCAACACCTCTGTTTCTGCTCCGATTTTTCATGAGATGGACTTAAAGGTCTAAAATTCATTCCAGATACACAATATTACCATTTCTCTCAAACATTGTTCACAAATCAGTCTAAATGTGTG
>JAUCMU010000030.1:3184710-3198403 GCA_032275025.1 Enteromius treurensis
GGTGGGATGGATTATCTCAGCAAAGCAGAAGTGCTCACTATCACACATTTAGACTGATTTGTGAACAATGTTTGAAATGGTAATATTGTGTATCTGGAATGAATTTTACATCTTTAAGTCCATCTCATGAAGAATCGGAGCAGAAATAAAGGTGTTGCGTTTATATTTTTGTTGAGTGTAGTTTGATGTTTGGTAAGGCTCCATCTCATACAGAAAGACCATGAGATTGATGTAAGAGAGGATGAACCCAGTAAGCAGCATTTTAATTGCGTCTCACTAGATATACACGAGATGATGGAGGCAGAAATGATGTGCTGTAGCATCCTTCTCAAACTGGGCATCCCCTGTATTGTCATTGGGCAAGCTGATGGGCCGGGGAAGTTTTGGGCTGATTTCTGTGAAGCAAACGATGCAACCAAACCAGACTTCACCCACTTTCTCAAGCTTCAGCCAAATCTGTGAGCAACTTTACTTGCTTTAAGGCTCCAGGGCCCGCCTTGTAAGCAGGCTCAGGATGTTTCCTCATTTGGCACCCCTACGGGATTATACTCCTACAAAGTTACGCATTTTGGGTTAAGGAACACCCCTGCAACATTTCAGCATCTAATGAGCAGGCTGATTTCATTGTTTGGTATAGCTGGGTCATTTTAAAGGAGTTCAATGTGTTGATGCATCTGTCCGAGGCTAAGCTCACTATAAACGTGTGATAAAATGTACATCCTGTGAAAGGTAACGTACTGGATATGCTGTATTATTAGACTTGCCAGAGAATGTCCACACAGTACAAATAAAGATCCCAACAAATATAGATATTTTTTGACAATAGCAATTTAATACAAAAAAACTCAAACAGTTCTCTTTAATATTTCATATACATACACATATATTTATTTATTTTTCTATGTTGTACACAACTGCAGTTCAAAACTGTGAGAAAATACAGAAGAAAAAAGCCACCAGAGCACTGACCCTTTCATATGAGAGAAAAAAAGTGAGACAAGCACTTGATTTAATGCACAGAAGTCCTGAAAAAAGAGACTCTGACACACCCTCATTCAAAAGCAAACATCAAACGTTTCATTAAAAAGCTTTTAATCGGAAGAAAATGAACAATAATCAACCCAGCCAATAGAAGTTCTGTCATATTCTCTGTACAAGACTAGCTCGGAGTAATGAACACATCAAGAGATGAAGCCCAGACCAAGCATTAAGGGCTTCTTCTTTCATACCAAAACAAGTCATTGTGATCATGAACAAAAATGGCTTTGAAGGACACAGATCCTGCTCGTTATTGCTTGATTTCGCCGAAGTGAAAGCTCACGTCAAAAGAGATGCATCTGTCCATCTAAACTCTACAGATAAAGCTGCGGGATCGATGAGGCGTTTTACTGCATCAGCATCTGTGCTACTGCGCCAACATGAACATTAAACATCTGGATTGAAACCCGAGGTAGCGAACAGAACAGAGAAAGGAAGCAAGGCTACACTTCATTTTAAGCAGTCCTTCTTACAGTGTAACGAATAATAATTATAAGGGTTAACATAGGGGTAATGTTAGGGTCTTTTCAGGGTTAACTGCATGTTATGAAGCATGATTTACTACAGTAGGTACATGTGACATGTAACAAGGACACTGTCAAATAAAGGGTTACTAACACTGGAACGAAATCAAGAGTAGTTTTTGGAAGTGTCCATGTCTATTTGAAATGCTAAATTCCAGCTCAGCTACTTTGGAATTCAGCTTCCTGTCAAACCAACATCCTGATAGCCCAATTCAATTGGATTCAAATTCCAAGTTATGAGATTGTCCAATAGTGAAGACTTTTAAAAGAAGAAACAAGAAAACAAGCCGCAGCTTCTGCGATAAACCTGACCGACACATTTCAGTTCAGTTCAGTTCATTCAGCACGCCTTTGTGTGTGTGTGTGTGTGTCTACAAACCCTGCTCATCGTCGCCACACCAATCAAAGCATGTGCATGTATGGCAGACAGTGCGAGACCACTTGTGCTCGAAGTGTGCAATTGTGCGTGATTTTAAAGTGAACACATCTGTCTGTGCGCTACTCTGTATTCTCACATTATGGCTTATAACTTCCATTCTCGGACCCCTCTGAGCCTTAGTTCTGCATCGATTTGGTTAGAAGAGCAAGATAGGCGCTTTTCTTAGAGAGCAACAGGAAGTGAAGGGAGTCAAGGGAGCGGGATCACTCGGGGAAAGGAGGAAACATGGGCATCTCGGCGAAATCATCATTGCTGAAGCTGCCGGACTGATCCAACATTGAGATCACATCCTGAAGGAGGTAGAGAAAGAGAGAAGGATGTTAAAAGAATAACACAGTCAGATCAATTTTCCTGCACATTCGTTCCACAGAAGACCAGAAGATTATCCTTTGAAGGAGTAGTTCACCCAAAACTGAAAATGAGCTGTGCTCAGGCCTGCCAAGAGATGGTTTTTATCATCAGGCTTGTAGAAATGTAGCATTGCATGAGTGTCTCAGCAGTGGATGTGACTTCACAGTAATCCCCTTACAGTCCATCAGTGAACATCTTAATTAGACAAAAGCTGAAAAAAATCCATCATTAAGACGTTTTTAACATCAGGCCATTGCTTCCCACTAAAACATGATCCGTAATCCATAATAATGCTTCCTCCAGTGAAAAGGTCCATCTCCTGTTGTCTCACATCAAAATCCAGACACATATTTGTTTAGAGCCGTTTTGTAATCACTGCTTGATCTGTGCAGACCAGACCAGAACACTTTTCACTGGACTCGTATTTTAGCTGAAAAGTTTTTGTCTCCTCCGGATGTTAACTGACGGACTGGAGTGCTGTGGATTACTGTGATCAGCTGTTTGGACTCTCATTCACATCCATTGAGTATTCCTATTCCTTCCAAAGGCGGCTCCACTCACCTGAAACATCTCCGGCTGGTTGTTTTGTGGCTGCTGGTGTGCGTCTGCAGTGCCTTGTGTGTGTGGCTGGTTTGACCACTGCTGCCACCCGGACACTCCCTCTGCTGGCCTGGAGCTGAACTGAGCTCCCATCTGATTGAGATCACCTGAACAAAAGAGCAAGAGCTAAAGCGAGTGCTGGGACAGGAAAAACGTTTAAAAACACTCTGTAAAATATTTACTGAATCCATTAGTTGAAGGGTTGTTGAGACGGTTCATTTGTTGGTAATTTGACGTGTTGGCCATTGGAGCAGAAGCCCCACCCATCTGGCCAAAGGAAGAGGAAGTGGAGGAGGTGGGGGCGGAGTTGAAACCTCCCATGTTAAACTGAGCTGACTGGCTCTTTCCAACTTGCCCTGCCATCTGCTGGACAAAGAGAGTGCTTACAACAAAAAGACGTGTATACACACATAAATACAATTAAACAGAAAACACCTTCGAAATAATATTACTTTTGATCAAAGATGCGCTCTTGGTGAGCAGAAGACACTTCTTTAACAAAAACAATATTAGGCTGATAGTACACAAGATCATTTTATGGCACTTTTCCATTAAGAACGGGTAACAAACTCTCACTTGGTTGCCCATTGATGGCAACATTGCTTAAAAAGCAATGATAACTAAATAATAACTAAATCCTTTGCCTTCTGTCTCTGACTGTTGGTCAGTTGTAAACACTCTGGATTAAATGTCTACCTGTGTGTTGTAGGGCAGTTGTGCAGCAGACCAGACTCCGGGAGGCGCTGTGGGCCCTGCCTGGGCCTGGATGGGGCTGTTGTTGCTGGCGGTGACTCCAGACGGTGTGCTCTGGCGGGACATCTGCACTAGCATCTGACCTGCCGAGTGAGGAACCATCTGCTGAGCCAGTCCAGCTGACCTGAGACCACACAACACCCGTGAATGAGATCACGCCAAAACAACAACAACATGTGTATTATGTATAAGGTGTGTGTGTGTGTGCGCATCATAGCAACAAATACTCATTCTCTCTCTTCCTTCTCTCTCCACTCTCGAAGGCAGACGTCTCTAAACGTGTCCTTTCCAAACATCCTACTATATATGTCAGCTTGATCCTGTCCCCACTCACCTCTTTCAGGCCATTTCTTCTCCAGTCATCCCTGTGCTCACTCACATTATCAACGCCTCTCTTTCCAACAGCATTAAACTGGCTCAGGTAACCCCACTGAAGAAACACTCTCTAAATCCCTTATTCCATTTATTACAAAACACAGTTGTGTTCAACCAGCGCTCTAGATTTCTTGCACAGGACAAGGCAAGAACGGCTCATCTCACATTTTCCAAGCTGGAGGCATAATCTGCCTGTCTCGGTCTGAGTAGCCATTTTCAAAGAAACATCTGAAGACACACCTTTTTACCATCACATGACCAATTAGTACTAGCACTTACCTATTTATCCTATTAGTTTTGGTCACATTTATAAAAAATAAAAATAAAAAAAGTGTGTGCTTGCATGAGTGTGAAAGTGCATTAGTGTGCGAGTGTGTGTGTGTATGAGGTACCTGAAGGGCTCACTGGGACGAGCAGAGCTGGGGAAAGGTGCTGCTGGAGGGTAAACCTGCTGACCGCCGGAGGACACGGCTTTAGAGTCTGAGAGAGACAGACACCTGTCAATCACTGTCACTATCCATTAGGCAGGGGTCACAGATCACTATACACATAAATCTATATTATCAACAATAAGCATGAGATAAAAATGAGAGAGAGTCTTACTGTGATCAGGACTGACTACACTCACAGTCTGCACCGGGACCTGAGACAAACACAGACGGAGGGAGACAGTCATTGTGTTGCTGTTACTCGGTGATGAGGCTTCTGACACAGAATAAGGTACGCAACCGATTTCAAGTTCATGTCATATATTTTATAATAAATTCAAATGAGAAGAACTCGTAGTCATGAATCAATCAAATCTTCCACCGATTTAGGGATCTCTTGGGTCCAGGTGTGTTTACCTGAGGGAGAGTGACCTGACTGGTTTCAAAGGCAGCGTCTCGTCCCATCCCTCCGTCTAACTCAGCCTGCTGCTGCTGCATCTGCCTGCAGAAAAGCAAAGAACACAGATGTGAGTGAGGTCCTACGGTCACGAGCGTCAGGCCCACCACCGCCAACCTACAGCGATCTGCGCTCACCACGGACGGACAGATCAGCTACCTACAGGAGGAGAGCATGCTGCTAACCCACCACCACCAGCTCACGGGACGGAAAGAGCCTCACCCGAGAGAGGGCAGAGGAGAGGAGAGGAAGAGAAGTACCCAGAGCACCACTGGTCTGCTCTCACCTGGCTGTGACCTGCCCTGGGCTGGGGGTGGAGGGGCAGTTAGGACTGCTCTGCCCCAGTGAAGGGGGCAGTGAGACCCCCGGGGAAGAGAGGGGGGACAGGGAGTCCTGATTCGGCCCTCTACTGTCATGCAAACCGGTGGGATTGGTGGAGAGAAAGCGGTCAGATTAAAATGAGGGGTGAGCTGAATTAACACGCTCACCCTCACAGACACACACGGCTCAAAACTCTGACCCCAGAGGGGGGTCATTTGGAATGTTTATTTCCTAGTGATGTGATCCAATGACTTTCTGTTTTTGAAACTAAATTACGAAGTCTTTTAATACTAAAGTTGACATGCATTAGATAACATGTGGTCTTGTGATGCGTTTCGATACTAACTTGACATTGGTGTTAGTGCAGATGATGTACTCGATCTCCTCGGAGAAAGGGTTCTGGAAGGTGAACGAGCTGGTTCTCATCCAGAGCCACTCGCGGGATTTAGAGCGGAAGCGGAACATCACCGAAAGCACCTGGCCTCGCAGCTTCACCACCTGCATCGGGGTCAGAGGTCATTAATCCATCACATTCTGATCAACTGAACAACACATGCTGCCATGATCTTAGGGCGGACTGGGGCTAAAAGTAGCCCTGGGGTTAACAAATTATATAAACCACAACACACACACACCTGCTGAAGGCTGTCTCGCAGCAAGCCCTGGTCTTCTGGATGTGCAAATTCCAGAACGTTCTTCCCCAGTAACTCCTGTGTCACACAACAACACACAAGATGGAAAACACTGCAAGACTCGTGATGCACACAAATTAATAAAAAGTTACGTTTTTTTGTAATAATAAACGAACGATCAATTAACTAATCAAATTTATTTAATAATCAGTCCTCAAATATAATTTAGTTTTGCATAAACGTTTAAAATCTGAATCAAATAAAACGGTCATAAGAATTTCAACGGTGACTTCTTTTCCAAGTCCTCCTGATTTATTTTAACACATTAGACGATACAAATATAGTCAGTCACATCCCATGTGTTTAACATGATTTCATTTCAGTAGGTTATTGTTTATCTCAACACCTTCTGATATTCAGTCATGTTTATTTTGTGCTAGAACTAGCAGTAAAGAGGAACAGATGATCAGTTCGTTTAGCCAATGCCTATTTTCTTCAGTTATATTCTCAAAAATGATGCCCGTTAAAATGCATTTCACAAGCTTTAAATTTGTCAAATTCTATGTTATTTCATCTTTAACTTAACAGCACATTAGAGCTGCGCCACTCCCACAGAGGAGCTCCTCATCTATAATCACGTAACGCACATCCTGCTCTTCAGAAATGACCTCGTCTAGCTGGAGGCCTACCTGCGGCTGGTAGCCGATCGTCGCCTGACAGCGGTGATCCACAAAGGTGTACAGACCCTGACAGTTGTGGCGGGAAATAAATTCCACTGGAACGCTGATGTTGTTTATGTTTGCGTCGCTCGGACAGCATGTGACCTGCATGGAAACACAGGATCTTAAAGAGACAGTTCACCCAAAAACTCATTCTGTCATCCGTTACTCATTCACTCCTGTATGACTGCTGTTCATGAAAGTCACATCAGAGATTTCTCTTCCCCACAAAAGTCTGGATGGATCCCTTTACACTGTTTTACGGACTGAGCTGTTTAGTCTTTTTACAATCGTACAGAGCAGACACGAACTTATGATGTCAGAACTGAGCCAACTCTCCCTTTGAATGTGGAGAGTGAAATAAAACGGAAGGGGAAGAGTACCTGTAGCCTTCCAATGGCGACTAGACAGAAACGGTTTCCCTGATTGTTATCGGCCTCCTCTTCAGAAAGAGTCACTCCTGAGAGAGAAGATAAAGGGACACAGTATGAGTCTGAGCTCAGCTCCCTGTGAACACTAGACACTTCCTCTGAATTGTGCCGTTACCTGCAGGAGGCCAGGATTTGATGTAGCCTGTGCAGTGCACAACCACATACTGCGGCTCGCCTTCCTTTGCAGGACCCAGTCCATTCCTGCAGGAGGAGAGATGGTCTTTATACAGAGACTGGGACGTGTTTATACAGAGAGAGCTGCCTTACCTGTTTCTGCTTCTCAGGAAGTTGAGTCTGTTCATGGACACTGGCTCTACAGGACACACTCCGCACCTGGACACACAGAATGCAAACAGCATATTCATGATTTCGGGTTTAGTACGTGCTGAAGCTGGATTTGGTTGGTTGGTTCTCCCTGTTCCTCACCTCATCCTGCAGATGAAGGAGCGGCGTGCGCCCATACCCATCCTCACAGGCGCCTGCCCACCCTCTTTCTTCACCGTGCCTGTTTTCATGTCCAACATCCGGCCTGCAGTCAGACAGAAGATGAGTTAAACCGAAAGAGACCGCCAGCACGCAGAACGAGTCGTTTCTCACCGCTGCTGTTGTTCTCGCTGGTGGAGAGCTGCTCTCGGAGCTTCTCTGTGTCGTCTGGATGGAGCTGGTCATACAGCGACGATCCGAGCCAATCCGACTGAGCCTGGTTCAGGACCGGTGTGACGGAGTCTGACACGTACACCACACGGGCCGTTTCACACGACACTACGAACAGAAAACCATCAGCCGCCTCCAGAATCAGGTGCTTCAGCTCCTACAGAGACAGAGAACGATGAGAGCACATGCTGAGAGGATGTTCAAGACATATTTCAAGATGACCTCGCCCCTCTCTTCGGTGTAGTGATGAAATGTTTGAATGTTTACTTTAACGACTAGCACGTTATTACAAACTCTCTTAAAAATATCGTCCTTTGTGTCCAGCAGAACAAAGAAATTCATACAGCTTTGGAACTGCAAGGGTTTGTTGTATTGCAAATAATGAGTGTGAACAGACACATTTAGGCAGATTGGGAGGCGCGCTCGTAATATAAAAAGAAAATACCAAAGACTTAGGCACTGACATCTGTTACAAGCATCTTTTAAGAAACTCATACTTGTTTGGAACAGCTTGAGAGTTAATAAACTGATCCTTTAAGAAAGAAAACTAGTAGTTTAACTAGAATTTTACTCCTGATAACACTTTAAGAGTCTTATGTGCAACGAGGAACAAAATAGATTATTTTATACTTATTCCGTTCAGTCCGTGCCTGACCTGGTCTGTGAGAAAGGAGGGTTTATAAGCTCCGTCGGTGGTGCTGCTGCCGCTGCCTCTCAGAGACTTCATGTGAGATACGGCCATGCGCAGGATGGTCAGCTTGTCTGGTTTACGTGCCAGAGCGCTGCAGGTGGGCACCATGTCCGACAGCTCCGTGATGTACGCGGTCATCTTATTCCTCCGCCTGCGCTCGATCTCGCTGTGATTCTCCCTGCGCTCAGGAGGTCATGAGAGAGATGGGCGGCGCATGCAATCGTGGAGAGAAGAGAGGGAACAGAGAAAAGGTCGAGAGAAAGCAACGACGAGAAAACGAGAGAGAGAGAGATGGATGAATAAGCAAATAAAGACTGCTTCAATGTGCTCATCAAATGACACCACACTCATCTCTCCATGACAAAACAAATGTGCATGAACGATCTCATGAAAGAACAAGCGTCTTTGAACGGCCTGAGAAAAGAAGAGAGGGGCAGAAGACATGCTCAAAAGAAACACCTGCAGTAAAGTGTAAGCCAATGAATGAAATACCAGGATACAGTATTACTGTTAACAGAGGACTACTTTCAATAAATAACACGTCCAGCAATTCGTTCCTGTCTGTTCAAAGTTCAGACTGTCTGGTGCTGGTGAGCCGTTTCGTTTTTTGTTCAAGATTAACTTGTGCTTGAAATATATCAGGGACACTGCATGTGAAAAAACAAAATCACAGCACATACAATGGTTTGCATTTTAAGAACAAATGAGTTATCGTCAGATTAAATGTGCAATAATATACTTCATTTTCCAGCAACTGGATGAAGCCAGACTCAAAACGGGATCACACACACACACACACACAAATAAACCCCTGTATAAAAACCTAGATACAGAGGCCTGCAATTGCACTTAAATGTATGTTTACATATGCTTCTACTAGTCTGAATGAGGTCATGTTACAAATCAACATAGCTCTCCAAACGGATTAGTGCACGAAAAACAAAACAATCTTTGGCCTGTAGAGTCTTGCCTTAAATGTGTCAAACAGCAGGAAGACAGTTAAAAAATAAATGTAAAAATGATATAGCAGTGCTGGCTGAATCAAACGCAGGAGCTTGGGTCTGTTCATCCAAACAATGGCGGACGGAAAGAGTGTTTGGAAACCTTGCTACAGTCGACTCACAGAAGATCATATTCACACGTTTCACGCACTCTGATTTGCAATAATCAATACCTGGCAAATCTCTCCTTGTCATTGGATCCGCCTCCATCGTCATCACACCTGAGGACAAAAGGAAGCATGAGTCATGAGGCAGACCGTTCAAACCCTTGCGTCAGACGTCATGACTAACCTGAACAGTTTGCTTCCCTCGTCGTCGTCGTCGTCATAGTCCGAGCTGGAAACCAGGGAAATTCACATTAGTCAGTGATATTGCGCAACTGCAAAGACGACACTCAAACATTCCCGCAAGTCTCAACCCCCTCGAGAGACTGAACAAATCATCAAAACCAGGGTCCAGGATCCCAAAAGGAGACATCAGGAGAAAAGTTTACGCTGCTCTTCATCAACAAACCAGCTCCAAAAAGTCTTGCACTCAAAGTATTCAAGCAGTAATGCTGCTTTAGTCCTTTTTGGAGCTTGTAAGCGTTTATTTTGAGCCCTTTAAACAATACAGATGGCTTCAAAGCAGTTTCACCGTAATAAACAGGAAAGTAACAGCGGGAAGGTTGCAAAACGCTTCACTCATGAAACAAACTGGATTTGATCTAATGTAAGGGATGACAATAGTGTCATTATTCTGCTCAAGTCAGTCCGGAGTTGATTCAATTCAGGTCAACTGGTGTCAATTTCGTGTCATTATTCAGTTCATTTCGGTTTTCTCAACCACGGCCCATCTATTCCACTTTCTAGAAGAATCAGTTTTACCTCCTGAGCTCCACAGAACACAGCGAAAAGTGCTTTTCTATCTGGTGTAGTCAGACTTATGGCGCTTTTCCACTGCATAGTACGGTACGGTTCAGTACAGCTCACTTTTGGGGGGTTTTCCACTGGTAACAGTACCTGGTGCCTGGTCCTTTTTTTAGTACCACCTCAGCAGAGGTTCCAAGCGAGCCGTACCGTTACCAAAATGTGACGTGTAAACTCTGCTGGTCACTGATTGGCTGGAGAAAATCGTCATTACTGCATCACTGACCTTGCGACACGAGACACAACAGACCCGCTAGATTTAAATCAGCGCAGCCAGCGAAGGATCGGACGCAACTAATTAGTTTGAAGAAATGCACCGTTTTGTATCAACCAAAAATGGCTGTTTCGTGGTCTGTTGAGGAAGTACAGACGTTCCTCCCGATGATAGCCGAGGAGCGGATCCAGCGAGAGCTTGATGGGGCGACGCGGAGTGAAAAATGCTGCATTGTTGTGTGTTTGTTTGTGGCGCGTTTACGATGATGTCACGACAGTAGAGGCGGCGCAACTATAACGACATGTGAATAATCCCGCCCACTCTAAAGCGATACTAAACTGCAAGGAAACACAAACCGAGCCGAACTGAGCCGTGCCGAACAGAGTCGTACCACGCAGTGAAAAAGCCCCATAAGTCTTTTAGGGCCGGTTTCCCGTTTAGGGATTAGATTTAGGCAGGACTAGACCTTTGCTAATTTGCATGTCTTACAAAAATGCATTATCTGCGAGCATTTTAAGATCAAACAGTGGCAATAGTGTATTTTACGATATCTCTTAGCTTTTTCCAGTTTAGACAGCTCTTAAAATTTATTTTAATCTAGGACTAGTCTTAAACCCCGTTCGGGAAACTGCCCCATTAAACGTCGGTGTTGATCTCAGTCGGTAGCTGGTTTTATTTATTTGTCCTTAACGGTTCTAACTTTTTTTTGGCACTTTGAGGTTTTCTTGAAAATGTAAAAATGCTTTCTTAATAAAATGTATTGTTATTATAACTACTTACGTGGCTTGTCGTTTGTTGTTGGCCTTTGACACACTGTTAGCATGAGATCCAGCCAGTGACGGCACCTCAGACATATCTGAAACACACACACACACACACACACACACACACACACACTCAGGAATAAGAACTACACAGAATATTTATGCATATAAAAAATAGGCTAAAGATAGGCATAGAGTATTTTGCACAATGCTTTAGATGATCTTAAATCATCACCAGTAAGAAAATAATGTAAATGTTAAAAAGAAAAATGACAGACCGATATACAAAATGCACTTTCAACAATCAGAGTGCAATTACGTGTCCTATCACTTCATAGAGGCATGAACCCAGTGTTTGTGGGTAATACACGTGTACCCAAACAAAGCTTTGAATTAATGTCCATCTTCATGTCATTTGTATTAACATATGACTATTTTAATTTACAACTGAAAGACATTTCTAATGTTACACAAAATCTATTTCGAATAAAATATAGAATTAACGGTGTCCCACATAAAAAAAAGCGCTCAAGCTCAAATAGAGTCAATATAAAACAATCGATAATTATGAACCAGCATTTAGTCCCAAGCCAAGTAACTCCAAGTATGAAGAGAGACACAGACATAAAGAATACGAGTTCATGTTAAGCCGTTTTGGAAGTGTGTTGTGGAAATAAATTTCATTCGAACCCTTCTTTTTATTAACTTCTGTCCATTTAATAAGCTTTATGGGTCAAAATAATGGATTCTTCTTTTAAGCAAGAAATCATAAGGATATTTAATAAAGACTACAATTCATTAAGATAAGCTGTACATGTCCTATACATCATTTTTGATTAGTAACGTTATTTGATATGCATTGCTAAGAACTTTTTCAACCGCAGATCACCAATCCTAACAAAGCATACATCAATGAAAACTCGTTCATCCAGCTTTGAGATGATATATAATGAGCAGTTTCGACATTTTGGTTTAGTGGTCCAGTGTGATGACATGTGAGTGTTGTTTTGGGCCTGTTTGAGAATGACAGCTGAAGCACACACTGCCACAAGTGTCAGGTCAGATTGTCACAGCTCCTGCTGCTCTTTGCTAATAAAAACAAACGCACTTTCTCACGGCAAACTGCAAATGTTTGTCTAGTTTGTACTCCGTGACCTGCTGTTATAGGCTAGGTCACAAAAGTTGAGCTAACAGCTGCTCAAGCTAACCAGCACAACCGCTTATCATAAGCGAAAACCAACACAAATCAGACATTTAAGTGGCAAACATTCGGTTTTTAAACGATACCTGCATTGGCTGATGACATATCCGACAGATGAAGGTGTTTGCGAACGAGCTAACACATACAAAACAACTTTCCCAGCTGCCGAGAGAAATATCCCTGCTTTGCAGTTTGTTGCTGTTTTATTTCTTCCGAGTTTCGAAAAAGTCCTTTGAAAGAGTTGTCATGACTTCAAACCGAGAGTCATTTTCGCCGCCGGTCCGAACGGACGGGTTTGCCGATGTTTTGTAGTTGTTGTTTTTTTTTTGTTTTTCTGCTCTTTGACTTTTTCCAGTTTAAAAACCTCCCCTGATCCAAGATGGCGCCGGTAATCTTTCGGTAAGCAGCAGAAGCGCGTCAGAGCAGGAAACTAGAGCCTCCACACGGATCAGACGCGCCACTCTGCGTCCACAGCCAACACTACTAGAAGAAACGAGAGCACAGTCATTCCTTATTCAACGTTTCCTGTATATTATTATTGTTTTTATTAAATATGGCTATTTTTCCTTTTAAAATTGATATTTTTATAATTATTTTGTGACTTAAATAACAATGAAAGTACGTGTTACTCAACAATTTGTATTTAACGGATTTTTTTATTGAATGCATACCATTTAATTTTCTTTAATGTATGTAAGCATTTGCATATTTCTATATAAATTTATTTATTTATTTATGTTATTGTAATTGTGTATGCTGGTGCAACATGTTAAATGTGAATAATTCAGTTAAAAATCGGAGCCAATTAACATGTTCATAACCGTTCTACATCTTTTTATCATTATTTGATTTACGTGGACCTTTAAATCATGCAAAATAAGACCAGAACTTGCATAAAAGAAAGTTAAAACGATCACTCGTAATTCACAAGTAAGTCCATACTTATTCGCTTAACCAATCGGAGTAGCCTTTGAAGATCACGTGACTCGTCGAGGAAAAGTCTCTCGAGTGGCATTCCTTCCGTTCACTCAAACTGTCTTTGAGCCGCATTCCCTACGCAGTGCTCACTGCTCCCTACACACCACGCTTAGACAGTTTCATTTTTACGTTCCTACGAGTCAAGTCAAGTCACTTTTATTTATATAGCGCTTTTAACAATACAGATTGTAGCAAAGCACTGAACATTATCAAA
>JAUCMU010000030.1:3204742-3224556 GCA_032275025.1 Enteromius treurensis
GAGTCCCACACCACGCCTAGATAAGTGGTTCTCTGAGCTGGAGAAAGTACACTTTTCTTGGCGTTTAGTCTTAACCCCAAACGTTTCATGTGAGCGAGGACGACATCTTGATGTCTGCTCGCTTCTTCCGGCGATCGAGCTAGTATTAGCCAGTCGTCGATATAATTTAATATGTGGATGCCCTTGAGTCGCAGTGGAGCCAGTGCTGCATCCACACATTTTGTAAACGTACGGGGGGAGAAGGCAAGGTGGAAGGCTAGAACCCCGATACTGGTATGCTTTGCCCCTGAAAGCAAACCTCAGGAACTTCCTGTGTGAAGGATGGAACGATACATGAAAGTACACATCTTTCAGATCTATTGTGACAAACCAGTCCTCCGACCGGATTCATGCTACCACTTGTTTCACAGTGAGCATTCTGAACTTCAGTTTCATGACTGAGTGGTTCAAAACTCTGAGATCTAAGATGGGCCTCAGCCCTCCATCCTTCTTTGGAACTATGAAGTAGCGGCTTTAGAACCCGCACTCTTTATCGTGAGGAGGAACCACCTCGATGGCTTCCTTCCTCAGAAGAGTTTCGACTTCCTGTTTCATCACCAGAGCCTGCTCTAAACTAACTATTGTATGATTGACGCCCGCGAATTGTGTCGGAGCGCATCCAAACTGGATTCTGTATCCGTTTTCTACAGTATGCAAGACCCATCGAGACACATTTGGCAGTAGCTTCCACTACTAAGGGAACCAGTCTCTTGAGGCTGGTCTCTGATGATATTTGAGGGACGATGTTTTGACACAACCCACTCTCGGGTGGAGCTGTGTTTCCCTCATGAGAGCTCGGTGGCGAATGTCTCGGCACGGCTACGTTTCCGGGCGGCTGAACCTGAGACTGATGTTTGCGGAAGACGCTCACGCCTCATAGCACTGGCGAGGTTAGTGAGAGAGTCTTCTGAGGGCACTGAGGAGTGATGGGATCCGTGTAATGCGGATTGTACCACTCTTCCCTAGAGGGGCCTGCCCTCTGAAGTCCTGAGCAACTGGCATCAGGACTTCCTATTCCCTGCGAGGCCTCCTTTCTATCTTGGATGACAATTTTTTTTTTTTAATTTTATTTATTTAATTTTTGAGATCCATTCTATTTTGAAGGCCCCGCAACAGAGCTCCGCGAACTCCCCTGCTGTTTCTGGGGAGGAGCTCTCACTGCGACGGTCTGTTTCTGCGTGTCTCTATAGGTGTAGCATGAGGAGCTGGTACTTAGGTGGGGCTGCTCCCTCCAGCAGCCCCTAGAAAGCGAGGAAGAAACCACTGAAATGCTGGTGTCTGGTGTCTTTCGACGACCGAGTTTATAACGTCGCCGAACAGACCTTCATGCGGAAGCGGGGAGTCCATCAGGCAGATTCTGTCTTGCTCTTTCATATCCGACAGTCAGCCAAAGATGCCTCTCTTCTGCCACCATTGCGTCCGTAGAAACATTTGATTTAGCATTACTACGGCGCAGTTACTTTTCATCTCTGCTGCCACTCTATTTTTAGTTCAGCAGCAGTGCAAGACACTGCATTCATAAGCTCCTCATACTGGGGCGGTAGAGACCGTGGTCTTCTCTTTTCTAACCTCTTCATACTCGAATGAGAAAAAGAGGAAGGCCACGCCGCTTTAACGAGGGGAAGCAGCAGAATGCGCTTCCTTCCTCGAATTGCTAGCACTTATCGAGGCTCTCTATTTATCAATAAAGAGATGCCCCCGGGAGCAAAGCACACGTTTGTGTATTTTTCTCTTATTTTTCCCAACGTCTACAGTTCCCCTATCTTGTTGGAAAACTGCATCAACATGCTTTGCTCCCTGACAGACTACACATCTAATGCGTGTTAACCGGCAATCTTAAATAACTCTCTTGTATGGAAGAACACGCACTTTGTAAGATGGTTAGTCGCCTTCGCCCCTTTTCTTTTCTTTTTCTTTTTTGACAGAGACACTTTTTAAGCTAAGACAAACACACAGTCAACACAGAGTGCTTCGCTGAATGACAAAAAGCTATCTGGCCGGTGTTTTCTATGCACTTATATGCTTCCTGACCAGTGACATCACCCGCCATGACGTCCCAACTCATCATTGGCTGATTTCACACATGATTCAGAGCCGTTATGCTGAGGACTTTGCCATAGCATCTCATTGACGTAGCTCGAGTTCCTGGAAAGGAACCACCTCTGTCTGTGTTGTGGTCAACCAGGACATCTCCGGGTCAGCTGTCCGACCAGACCACCACGACCTGAGTCCTCACTGGTGAGTGTCACTAAGCCTCATGATGCTTTTGAAATCTAAATTCTGTTAATCTAAAATAAACGGACTGTTGTATCGAGACCATTGCCTTGATTGACTCGGGGGCCGTTGGGAATTTCATAGATAAACCCTTTGCTAGGAAATTTCATCTTATTCTTGTTACATGTGACACACATTCAGCATGTCAGATCAGTACTGCAACGCCTAATGGACAATGGACTTTATGCTAAGCTCCCCAAGTGCGAGTTCCACATGACCAAGATTTCCTTCCTCGGATACATCATCAGCACTGAGGGAGTAACAATGGAAGATCAAAAGGTATCCTATGTAGTGGACTGGCCCAGACCATGTACCATCAAAGGCTTTTCTGGGTTTCGCAAATTTCTATAGGAGGTTCATCAGGAATTTAATCCAGATCGCAGCTCCCCTTACCACCATGACCAGAAAAGGACCTACGACCCTTCACTGGACTCCTGAAAGCACCCAAGTCTTCCAGAACCTCAAAGACCGCTTCACTACAGCTTCTATACTCTGTCACCCAGATCCTGAATGCGAATTTGTGGTAGAGGTTGACGCTTTTAACAGCGGAGTAGGCGCCATCCTTTCACAATGCCACGGTGATCCTCCTAAATTGTTTCCTTGTGCTTATTATTCATGCAAGTTGACACCAGCAGAAAGGAATTAAGATGTGGGAGATCGCAAATTACTAGCTCTTAAGGCAGCACTGGAGGAGTGGCGGCACTGGTTGGAGGGAGCTAGGTACTAGGTATTAGGTATTAGGTTGCTATTAGGAGCTAGGTATTAGGTACTAATCTACCTGCCATCGATCATTGCTCCGCTGCAGCAAAGCTACATGGGATAATGCTCACTTTCATCTTCAACGAGCTGTTCGCCAAACTACTGTACAGGCAGAATGTCGTCGATGGCCGGATCCAGCCTGGACAGTGGGTGTGGCTCTCATTAAGGGGTCTGCGGCTATGCCTACACTGCAAGAAGGTCAGTCCTAGGTACGTGGATTTCTTCAAAATTCTCAAACAAATTACTCTAGTATCTTACCGCTTTGAACTCCCTACTAACTATCGTATTTCTCCCACATTCCATGTTTCTCTGCTTAAGCCTTCTGGTGATCCAGAAAGAGAGAGGGACCAGGACGAGGTCGCGGCCAACGACATCCCTCCCCTGATCATTGACGGCGAGGTGGCCTACCAGGTTCGTGACATCATGTTAAACAGATTGTCTGGTGTCAGTATTGAGGCGGCGGGTGTAATGCGATGACGCCACAGTTCTGCGACCAGAATCCAAACCAGCTTTCAAACATGGCGTGTACCAAGCAGCAACAATCGTTCGACTCTGCTGTTGAAGCTGTTTTGAGAAATGTTCATGACAGATTTTCTTTGAAAACTGAGCAGAAGCCATTAAAATAAGTAAAGACATTTTCCTACTGCTTTAATGAAACTAGCTACAATTGGTTACGGTGGCTTCAGGTTTTGTCGCTACGCATACGTCATCGGAATGAGTGGTCTGATTGGTTGTAGATTTGTCCAGTAGTATACAGAGGCATCTGATGGACGCAGGTTAAGCCCGCCTTCCAGAAGGCCAGACTAAAGCTCCTGTGAGCTTTATAGTCGCGGAAGTCAGGCTAGGTTACATGACTAGTTACACTAATAAGTATTGTGACACAAAGAAAGAGAGGAGCACTTTGACCTCGGCGCAGTAATATCATCACTCCTTGGTTGTATTGATGGAAGTGAGAAGGAGTGGGAGTTCACTATATTTACTGTATGAACAACATTTCATTTCACATAGTAATCACAATTTGCCAAAATTAGGTATACATTACAATGAAATATGACAAGTTACTTTTTTTGAATGGAGCATGTCTGTGATGCCTGTAATCTTAGGGCAGCTCACTAAGTTTTGCAACAGAGCGATTATGACCTTATTATTATCCCTCTATAACAGTGTTATATCCTTATTGGATCTCTAAAGCATTTACCTGGAGATTGCGTTGTGCTGCACTGGTTTCACAGACAAAGCCAGCGGGAGACTAGGATTTAATTAATGGCTATTTTTCCTTTTTTGGCACATATGCTACTGATTTATAAGTAGATCAGAAGAGACTAATAGAACATTAATGTTGTGAGCATAGTGGTTATACTATGTCCCTCTTTTAATCTTTCTAACATGGCCTTTGCCACTGCTTTTACTACAAAGCAAGCCAAAATATCAGAAGGAAAGAAAGAGAGAGTTACATTGGTAGGAAAGCACAGTCTGTTTCAGCACCGAGCATGATGATTTACTCATCTAAGGCTTGTTTACCGCTGCAGCTGATGGAAGCTAAAATAAAACAAATAAAGTACAAGCCTACAGTCCACGCAGGGGATAGAGAGATAGAAAGAGAGAAAGACTCGCTGGGAGTTTGTTCTGTTTACCTGCTCAAGTAATTTTAAATCAAACACTTCAAATCACTGTAAAGCCATCTCTACTGAAACACGGCTGCAAAGAAGTAACCTAAAACCAAATATTACATTCAAAACTAAGATGTGATTTAAAAAGAAATAAAACAAGCATTATCGATGTGTGGAGTTTCGTTAGTTACCCACTAATAAAATCTGGCTCTTTCGTCAGCTGATGGACTAGTGATTTATTTTATCGGTTTCAACATGGGGATGCAATTTTGGCCTAGGGACAGTAAAGTAATAACTGTTCAAACGATGCTGTTGAAAGTCTCTGTTGCACACAGCGAATTACATCAGCAGTTTTAAGTGATAGCCAGAAGTAAGCAGCCATAGATGGGGATGAAAGATAGGTGAGTCAAGATATTTATTTATTTGTTTGTTTTGATAGACAGGGTGGGTAATTTAGTTGGTTGGGTTTTGAAATGCTACAAACACAAATCATGATTACATGTAAAAAAATAAATAAATAAAAGTTGATATGAAAACTGTGGTGATGGTATCCTGAGGGTAATGGATCATGTATTGGAGGTTACCAGGTAATTTTTTTTTTTATTATTCAAGATGGACTTAAAAATGATTCACAAACATAAAAATGTGATTTGGAGACCTAAATGTTAATTTAGTTGGAGAGTATTAATAGTAATTTGAATGAAATGCATTTAATTTTCCTGATTTAATGGAGGTTACAGCTCAATTAAATGGTTAGTTTACAACTGAAAAGTTCCAGGCCCAGAAATGTAGTAAATACATCGGTAAAAATGTAACATCAGTGGCTACAATTCAGTTTTGCAACGCTGTGGGAACACTTTTTTCGGGGGGTTTTTGCGCAAAGAAAACAAAAAATAACTTTAATTTAATTTACTCAAGCACTCTTTTCTCTTGAGTTACGTCTTCCACCATTTTAGAGAGTATCATACACACACTTTTCCTAGACGTAAACAAACGCAGATTATGTTGAGTGCTTTCCCTTTAAACAAGCCTGATTGCATCAAATACATTAAAGTGTGCACATGCGTTGCAAAACTCTCGAGAAGACATAACTTTGGGGAGAAGAATGGTTGAGTAAATTATGTTATTTTTGTTTTCTTTGCACAAAAAATAAGTATTCTCATAGCACTGCGAAACTAAAGTTGATCTAATGGTGTCACATCCAGTTTTACCTATGCATTTATATGTCTCTGGACCTTGATCATTTCATTAGTAAAATAAAAAATATTTTTATTTGGCCATCTTTGAAGTCCCCCTTCTTGAATAGCCTATGTTAGGCCTATAACTGACTGCTGAAAGAATGTAACTCTGTATGTCTACAACAAGAAATTGGAGGATCTCATCGAACATTTCAGTCAGCGAGACTGTGCGCGGCTCATCTGTAGTACAAGCCCGTTTACTCTCTGCGCTGTTTTCATCTCCTGCCGCTGTGCATCACCTGCTAGTAACTTGGTAATCATGCTAGGAACATGCTAGCAACATGCTTATCGTGCTAGAAAAATGCCAGCAACATGCTAGAAACATGCTAATCATATTACAAGCATGCTAGTAACTTGGTAATCATGCTAGGAACATGCTAGCAACATGCTAGTAACTTGCTAATCATTCTAGCAACATGCTAGTAACTTGGTAATCATGCTAGAAACATGATAGCAACATGCTAATCATGTTACAAGCATGCTAGTAACTTGGTAATCATGCTAGGAACATGCTTGTAACATGTAAATCATGCTAGCAACATGCTAATCACGCCAGCAATATGCTCTTAACATGCTAATCATACTATCAACATGTTAGTGACATACTAATCATGCTAGTATCTATCTATTATCTGACTTTAGAATCTGACTATTTCTAGCTTTTAGACTGAAAACGTTACATTTAAATTTTTCAAACTTTTTTAATTGTAACTGATTAAGCTTCTTTTAACTTAAACTATTTGAAACTTTTTTAAACTTTAAGCCACTACTTTCTCAAGCCAACTTAAAGTTTGTCTCGACAAACTTTTTTATCTAGTTATAAATAACAATACATTTATTATCATATGAATAACAATACATCTATTTGAAACAAAACAAAAATATTAAACAAAAATAAAAAAAAGTATGTATGTGTACGGTTGTATAATTATGATGTATGTATAGAGACACGTACATGCAGCATATATTTTGAAAATGTTTATATTAATGATATCATATATTTATATATTTAAGTTCTTAAATATCTGCATGTGTGTGTATAAATATACACAGTACACAAATATTATTTAAACAAAAACCTTTTTGGATGCGATCATGATTAATTGCTTGACAGCACAAATATTTATAAATATTATAAAAATATGAAGCAATCAAATTGTTTTTGTTTAAATAAAATGTAATATTTTGAATATTAAGAATTATTAACTAGCGTTGAGATACTATAATAGTTTTTCTCAATATTTCTTTTCAGCTTTTATTCTTACACTTTATTAATTAGAATATTTTTTGTGTTTTTTACCCATTATTAATAGTTTTTTTTTTATGTAGAGTAAAATGTATGTATATATTGTTTAACTTACTGTATTTCTTTTTTAGTTTTTGCTACTTTAACACATTAATTTATAGGGTTAAGTTCAGTTTTTTTTTCAGCTTTTATATTCACATTATAAGGGTAATAAAATGTTTTATTAGTTTTAAAGGTACTGTAGTAAACTGTAACAACCCTGCAAACACTTCACACATAGGTTTATTGTTAAGAATCAGTAACCTGCTGCATATTATTTCACTTTACACAAGTGCTTCCAGAAAAACGCAGAGGCTTAGATCCCTGTGTTTATTTCTCTGTCTGCGTGTTTTCAGCTCTACTTGAACATGCTGAGAGAAGCACGTGGAAACAATCTAAGCGTCTGTCATAAAAGCAACCGCAAAAACAAAACATTAGCTGCTGCTTCGAATACGATGGAAGACTCACCTTACGCTTGACATCAGTCGCCACGCTGAAGAGAAGAGAGGTGTAGAAACCCAGCTCCAGCATGTAGTACCAGTACTGAGACGGCAGGAGCGTCTGAGAGACAGAGACAACACTCATCAGCACGACAGAGACTGGAGGATCACCCTAACCAATTTGATTAAATCATAACAGACTTTACTGTTATTCCTTGACTGATGCTGATCGAATCACAAATGACTATGGTATCATATAGTGCTATAACCGTATCTCAGAGAACAGTCAGGGAATTGTAGCTGAAGTTTAAAGGGAACTCAACCCCTTTTTCTGTTTGTGGTGTGCCGTCCAGCTTCAGTGAAGACATGTCTCATTACAAATCTAGTGTGATGCTGTAATCGGCTGCAGCCTGTAGACTGCATCTCGTTCCATCCCTAATAACATGTGTATGTTTGTTGGAAGTTAAGCCCACATGTGTTCTATATATTAAATAAAACTAAATACTAACATATGAATCGTTATAAGATTTAAATTCTACAAAAGAAAGGTAAGTCTGCTTAACTGAATTGAGCGTGCACATTTATATTTCCTTCAAGTATACTTTCATGACTCGCACTTTTAAATGCATTTTATAATAATGTCCAATTAAATGTTTGGCTACATTTTTAATCTAATCCTTTGCTGTAGAGATGTGTTGACTGACACACTAAACACACATAGTGTACTTGATTATAATTTTATCTGTAGTGTGTTTACATTTTACAGCAAAAGTAATTAAAGGATACTAAATTGCAACTTCATTATTACAAATGTGGCCCTGGACCACAAACCAGTCTGAAGTCGCTGGGGTGTATTTGTAGCAATGGCTAAAAATACATTGCATGTTTCAAAAGTCCTTAGGATAGTTAGTAAAGATCATGTTCCACGAAGGTATTTAGTCAATTTCTTACTGAAAATACATTGTTGACTGGTAATATGCATTAATAAGCTCTTTATTTGGAAGGGGATTTTCTATGCATTTAGATCTTTATTTTAAAGATTAAAAGAGTGCTTGCTGGAGATGACGTGGAACCCTTTAGTAAAAGAGCAGCTGGACGAGATGAACTCACCAGGGTGGGGAAGCCTTTCCACATCTCCTCCAGATTATACAGCCAGGGTTTCTGGAGAAACAGACCGACAGGACGGATCGTTATTCAATATTATACGAGCGCGAAAAATGACACGATAAAAAGGGTTAAAACCAGACGAAGCTGACTTACGTCTATGAGTGCACCAATACCGCCGATGAAAGCGAGAAGATAAAAGGCGAATCTCCAGCTGCAAAAGAGCAAAAGGGTCACGCATTGGTAAGTGAACCAAGTCCAAAACCATCTTCCCTTTTGTCTATCTTTTGTCAATTTGTAATTCATTCCGTTCAATTTTTCACCACTATCTGATCCTGATACTTTTACAGTATATATTGTGCCACTAGCTAAAGGTTTGTGAGCAGCCTGTCAGTGATGGTTGCTGGGTCTTTCTGTTTCTTGCAGTAGATCTCTATGTACAAGGCTTTAAGCTCTGAGCTGGAAAAAGAAGCAATGCTGTTGTCCTCTAGGACCAAGATTGAGAAAGCTGCATGCGAACAAGCCTTTGAAACTTTTACTAAACATATCAATAATTAAGTAAGTGCCAAACACGCTTCAGAGGCTCAGACTCGCCGTTCATGCGGCACGACTTCAGCTTCTGCACTTAGAGAAACCGCTTTCATAAAGCGTCATTTAATCTCATACATCAGTGGCTGAAGCTCATTTAACAGGAAACGGTCGATGGTAACAGGACTATAAAGAGGGCTTGTGAATCGTGTATCTGTCGGTACGTTTTTTCACCTGGCCTCACGAAACTTCTTGAGCAGGTTGGGTCTGTCTTGATTCCTGCGCCGTCTGAACCAGCGCTGGACCTGCCGCTCCGTCCATCCCGTCTGCTGGCACAGCTTCTCCACCGAACTCTGGAGAGCACAAACACCCTAAGAGCCGATGCACTAGTGTGGCAATGAAGTTACATAATGACAAAATAAATCGAATTAGGTTACACTTTATTTCAAGGTGTTCTTGTTACAGTGTAATTTAGATACATTAGTTCTGAGTAATATCAATCACCCACATGTACTTATACCTATATGCCTAGGGTTATTAGGGTTTGGGGTAACTCTTTATTTTAAAGTGTCATGGTGCAGAGTAATAACATAATTAGGTACTTAATAGTAGTAGCTGTTGTACTTGTATATGAAATATCCTGTAACTAAGTTATGGAGCAGCCTGTAATGACAGTGTGTAATGATGTAGCAGACAGCTACTGTTACACACCGAGTCTGTTACACAGCTACTTAAGTACAATCTTTATTTTAAGTAGCTTATGTCTGTGTATTTGTATTTATAATTAAGTTAACACATATGTGACAGTGTATCAGTTGTGTAACAGACTCGGTAACACATGTGTAACAGTAGCATCCTGTTACATCTACATCATTACAAACTCTTCCATAACTTTCCCTGGTAAGAACATTTGTTTGATGTGAACCCTCCAAACACCGAGTGTGTGCCAGTGCATTACTCAAGAACCAGAGCGGTCTGCAGCGTACGCACCTGAGTGGGGTTTTTGGCTGTGTTGCCATAGTAGGACTCCAGTGTGAGGTTGTGCGTAACTTGCCGCCTGACTGTTTCCTTCAGGCCCAGCAGAGAGGCTAGTGGTGTAGCCACATATCTGTACACACAGGCAGACGTTTATGAAGAAAGAACCTAATAGATATTGAGCAAGGATGCATCAAATGATCACAAGTGTACACATTTTTCCTGTATTTGTGATTAAATAAATGCAGCTTAGCTGAGCAGAAGAGACTTCATGCATTATGTTTCCACATTAAAAACAGACTCTGTCTTATTTAGCCTCTGTTTTTTAAATTATATTGGTTGATATGTGTTGAAATGGACTGCCCAGTTTGATTAATAATTAGTGAATTGAGAACAGGTCTCGCAGTGAGTCTAGTCTGGCAGTTTATTATAGTTCATTCCAGAGTATTTTAGGGCACTGATCCCAATTCTGCCTCTTGTTCCTTTATTCTGATACTTACAGTAATTAAAATTTCACAGGATGAATGAGGAAGCGAGAGATGATGTGAAGAGAGAGCTTAGGATGGGAGAGGGATGTGAGCGTAACATGAGGGGAGAAAAGACTTTAAAGTTTGAAAAGCGAGAGACAAAAAGCACGTCGGCATGTATAAATAGAAGTAAAGAAACAGGTCAGAGAGGGAGAGAAACGCTGCGCATGGAGAGCATACAGGAGAACACAGAGCTCTGACGCACCTCTCAAAGACCTGTCGAATCATGAGAAACAGGACGGCGATCGGCAGCGCCACCCACAGATCCCGTGCCTTCGCATAGACCCGTCCATCACGGTCCTCCAGATCAGCCCATCCCAAACCCTCGGGGAACCACAGACGCTCCTGCCAGAAGACTTCACTCACCCACTCCAGCATCCTGCAGAACAGACACAGAGCAGTCACGCTCCTGCATTCAAACACTCATGAAGATGACTTGCTTTCTCTGTGTTAGCGCCACGCTCTGCTGTTTGAGACTTCCATTGTGACATATGACATCACTCGATCTGACACAGCATCTCTGAATCTTGCGGATGGGAAGTTGTCCTCACAGCTGGTTTTGGCTCCTACTTTCACAGATCGTGCATGGGCTTTACATGGGGTGTAGTGACTGGCGACGTTACAACCTCGAGCTGATCTAGCTGGGCTGTTCAAAGAGTTGTTGTTTTTCATTTTGAAGAGGAAGAACGCTCAATCTGTTTCACATTACAGGGCAGGAGGCATCTGAAATGAGACTGGGGCAGACGTGATGTGTGTATGTGATCTGCACAGCACAGCTGAGGTTTGTGTGATGTGGTGACTCTATAGTGGTCTCCTAATTATTACCGCTGCTCGCCAAGCCTTACATTATCATTGCTTTGCGTTATTATTACATGCACCTTTTTTTAGAGTGAAACCCTTAAAAGGTAAAATGCTTCTTTCTTTTTTTTTTTGCTAATCAAATGTGAACATGTGAGTTCTTCCAAAATAAACACGTAGTTTATTTTATATTTAAAATCCACCTGCCCTTTGGAAGAACGTGATGCCTCTGGCTATTCCTTATACTAAGGGTTAAGCATTATGATCCGCCGTTATTTCACTGAACTGAGAAAAGAGGTGTGGAAAAACCGAGTGGCAGGATGTGGTCCCTGATGCAACTGACTGAGGCACAGGGGATTGTCAAAGATGGAAGGATTCCTGGTTTTTTTCTGAACGCTCTACATGTTTGGAGAGTCGTAGAAACAGACTGTAACATCTAACCTAACCCTGCTATAGAAGAAAGCTGCCAGATATGCATAAAACCACCCATCACCGTTCATTTTTTTGCTACTTGATGCAATAGTTTCTGCAAATGATTTCACAGATGGTGACAAAGACATGCGTTGTACATGTGCAACATATGTATAGTCAGAATGGGGAAATGTCTCAGTGACAAATACACTCATTGCATGGCAATCACGTTCCTCAGAAGAGCTAGTTTCTTCCCGACTGTTTTTCTGCTATGCTTGATCTCACTCGAGCATCTGATGCATACTGCACAAAAAGGCATCAGGACAGCTCTAATCTGACTGAGCGTCTTCTCTGATTGGCGGTGCACAGGTTTAAACACATCACCTGGAAACACAACTGAGTTTACAGAGCACCAGATCGCTACCATGAGCTCTGCTGGATTTGCCAGTGTTTGCATTAAATCTTTGCATTTTGGTTGCACAGCAAGTAATACTGTATAAATGCTATGTACTTCATGAATGTAACTCTATTAAATCACTCACTGAGGTCTGAGCCAATCAACAGAGCCATTTAATGTCATGTGACTGATCACCCTATATTAGAGCTCTATGCATGTAGACTGCTCTGTGTTTCACTGAGAGTGTTTCCGCTCGCTGAGCCCTCGAGAGGACAAAGCTCCAGCAGATGTGGCCTGAACATTACCTTCATTGTTATTCTCCGCTCACACAATCCATCAAAGAACAATAACAGCACACCGCCAGGAGACCAGCAATGAATTCATCACCAAACTAATGTGATGATGATGATGGAAACGAGTTTCCAAATGTTTATTCGAAACTGGACACACTGTATGTGCAACACATACAAATATATAAAGACTCAGCGTTTTTGAGAGCTGCTGCAGGTATGCTTCAACTTCCAGAAGTAACAACATACAGATATGAGAGTGAATATTTTAAAGCGAACAGTTCTTTTAAATCAGTTTTATAAAACAGAAGTTGAAAGGGTAACGCACTTCCGTTTTAACGTTTGGGCGCAGCGTTTGTGTTCTTCCTGTTGTTGTGAGAGCAGGTCATAAAGATTTAGATATTAATATTCATTCTCTCTTCCTCAATCATCTCTAGACTGTTCAAGAACAGACCGCTGAAATTTAATTCAGCTAAAACAACTGCTCAGATCAAATTCAACAGAGAGTGACCTTGTGAAAATAAAGCGCACTCAATTGACCCTTTTGCTGGGAGTTTGATTGACAGGCGACCGGACCAATCATAACCCCAAATCTAGCATTTTTTTTTTTTTTTACGACAAACAAACAATGCAGGAGAATAGATTAATGTCTGTGGCCTTGAACTTGAAAATGTTGTGTATCTATTGACATATCTCTGTGGCTGAAACAAGATACTATAGATGAAGTTGGTTTACAGGACGAGATGACTGCTTCAAGTGGTGCTACCACGATCTGTCATGACACAATAAAGAGCCGAAATGTTAGCTTTTGTTTGAATTTGTTAAAAAATTACAAAAAATTGAAATAACCTGCTCTGTCTGAGATGTATTCTTACTGCATGAGAAAGCGGCATGGCTTCAAAATTTTCTCATGTTTTAAGTAATTCAAAACATAAATAGCATTTTGTGTCTCTTTAATATTTTGTGACAGATCGCTGTATTGCCTCAGTTTAAGCGGTATGAGAACCGATCGTCTTCATTTACTTTAAGCATGAAATAAACATAAATGAACATCAGAAGGTGATCTTTCAGCCGCGGAAAGACGTCGATATACACATCGTTTAAGTCCAACGGAGGTCATTTATTCCCCTCCGTCTGGTCTGTTTGTAGCGGATTCTGAGTTATGATTGGCCAGATCGCCTGTCAATCAAACTCCCTGCGACGGGGCAGTATTGAATGTGCACTTCGAGTCCTAAGTGTGCTTTTAAAACACTGTAACATTAATGAGATAAAAGAACGCTTAAGTGCACTTGTTTCTTACACTTCACTTCAAAAGTGCATTTCGTAACAATCCCAAATTAAAACATAATAAAAACATTTTAAACTATGTTTTAATAAAAAGTAAACAAAGGTACGATTGTTTTGATCCGCTGATTAACAGACTAAAGGAAATGTCCATGTACTAAATCACAGCTTCATCCTTAATGACATACAAGTTTCAAAAGGAATGACATTAAAGTGTATTTTTAGAGAATCGTGTTTTTACAAAGCTGTCAACAAATATGCATCAGTGCTGCAAACATGCTATGAGTGCAAGGTCAGATAAAGTTCAGTTTAACACTCTCTCTGTCTTACAGCATTTCTGAACTTCTGTCAATGCAAGCATTCCTCTTCAGCGCAGTTAGACTCGCCTGTGAGGGTCAGACGCCCCATCCCGCTCACGACAGCGCTTCCTGAGCTTTCATTGGCCGCTCTGGTCATGTGACTCCACTCTGGCCACGCTCTGCTCAACCTATCAGTGCACTGTGTGTGTGTGTTTGGCAGGAACACGAGGAAGTGTGTCGAGCGTGCTGGAAACTCGAGCAGACGTCAGAAGAGTGAGTGTGTGTGGAGGCATATTGGCATTCCCATTCATTTCAGTACACTTGCCCTGCTATTACAATCTAATCAAATATCTGCTGGTTATATAGGAAATGATTGTTGAACCAGATGGTTTAGATGATCTACTAGCAGGCAATAAACCAGAAAAACCTTGAGACTGTCCGTTTGTGTCTTGTGGTGTATGTCTGAGAGCACCAACGACTCATAGTCTATTTACAGAGCAGTAATGGTGCCTAATGGCAAGCGTCCCAATCCCAGATGTGTGTGTCAGACAAGGCTGACTAAAACAGTCCAATTAATAAATGATTCATTCAGCAAAGTCTTGACACCGACCATCCTTCCAGAGGTGGGCAGTAGTGGAGTACGTTTACTTGAGTATTGTACTTGAGTACACTTTTTGAGTATCTGTACTTTACTTAAGTTTTATTTTTTCTGGAAACGTATGACTGTGACTTCACTACATTTGAAACACAAATACTGTACTTTTCACTCCACTACATTTCTAAAGTCGTTTCTACAGTGTGTGGCATTAAATTGCACTTGCTATGTGTATAAAGCATGGAGACCATGTTTAAATAGGAGTTTGGTTTATAGATTTACCCCACACATATAATTATTCAATTATTTTGCATCCTCCACATAGTATTTTAGGTTTGGTCTGGGACTGGGGACGTCTCTTATTTTGGTCTGTGGTCAGCTGTGTCAATACTCGTATTTCATCAGATCTCTGTGATGATGATACATCGATGAATCAAACGCACCCTTCAGGTAGGTCATTAATCTCACAACTCTAGTGAACTCTTTTCAAAGAAATTATTCTTCTGATAAAAAAAGATTTTAAAAAAATCCCCCTGATTTCCACTGAAGGAGGGAGCTGAGTCATATATACAGACCACAAGTTTCACTTTAGGCAGAAGACACACCCTAGCAACCACTTAGCAACTTGTCAACAACCACTCAGAACACCCTAGCAACCACACAGCACCTAACCTCACAACATCAGTGCCTGCTGGGTCTGGGGTTTCTTCGTTAATTTGTCCAGTGGGATTTGTAAAAGGTCTTCGTAAAAGCATTATAAGCTTTAGAGCACTAAACTCCCATGAAGCATTGCAAATGACATAATCAAACAAAAAAAACAAAAAAAAAACGTGTACTGTAGAAATATACATCTATTGATTTAAAGCTGCTTATTACATTTATAGGAACAGTATTTGTACGTATTGCAAATTAAGCATATCTAAAACAGCATAGCAACTCTCTGTACAGCATCGTGGGTAATGTAGTTTTCCCACAATGAACTCAGATGTTGCTTTATTAATTAAAATAATGTTAACAGACAGCTTTGAAAAAAGCATATACAAACCGTTGCGCTCTACTGTGGCCGTGAGCTTTGCACAATGAAGCACCACAGCATTTCCTTTAGAACAAAACATCTACAAGAGCTATCGCTAGCGCAAAGAGAATTTACATAATTACATTTGTGCCACATCACCCTCACTTTAGACACCCAGAGGAATCCCAGCTGCCTCAGGAGAGCATCGAGTGATGGATGAGTCCAGGTGGAGCTCCTCCAGCTCTCAGGTTTTGCTTAGTAATGGCGAGGTGGTTTGTTTTGACAGCGACACGCACGTGAAGCCATTCAAAGATGGCAAACTAATCAACGGCAGCGCGTCCAGCCTGCTCAGTGTTTGTAAAGCCAGCAAACCAATATTTGGGAGTCAAATGTCCATCACTGGCCTTGTGTAAACGGGTCGGTTGTGTGTAATTACGCTGGCCGCTGCTGAGGGTGTGCTACGGGATGATTTCTGCTGGTGATACGTCTGTTTATGCAGCTGAACCAACATCAGCGTGTCTGTATAATAGCAGGCCCTCTTATTTCCCTGCAGGGTCAATCAATGGAATCATTGGTGTCTAATTCTAGTCCACAAGGATCCTGTGTCATAGACTTCTAGTTCCAGTTCTGACGAGACTACACACATTCGATTTGGCTTCATTAGAAGCTGTCGAATGCCAACTACCACTTTTATTTTACATGATAAACCACATTTTACATGGAAGAGTGGAATAGGACTTTCAGGCTCGTCTCTAATGGTTTTGTGGTTGCTGTAGCTTTGTATTTGAACATTTTATTCGTTTTACAAAGCCAGTCAAAGTTTTTCATGGGCTTTACCAGCTAAAACGAACTCTTTTTCTTCAGTAATGTGACATGAGTTTAGATGTTTTCGTGATAAAATAGTTTAGGGTGACCATACGTGCCATTTTCCCAGGACGCATCCTGGCCAGGATTTTCAGGATTTCAGTCGTGGCCTAATGGATAGGGAGTTGGCCTTGTAACCCGAAGGTCGTGGGTTTGAGCCCCAGGTCCGGCAGGGATTGTGGGTGGTGGGAGTGAATAACCAGCACTCTCTCCACCTTCAATAACACGACTGAAGTGAGACCCTTGAGCAAGGCACCGTTCCCCCAACTGCTCCAGGTGTGTGTGTTCACTTGGATGGGTCTTTTTTGTGAAGAAAAAGCTAATAAACACAATTTCATCCCTCAATTTTATCATTTTAAAATGATGCCTTTTCTGCACTTTGACTTTAGATATCATACTTGGATAATATAAAGTTTAATTATGTCACCCTAACTGATATCCCAGTAGGTACATTTAATTGTAAAATTCATTTGTGACATGCCAGTTAAATTATATGACATAGTAATAAGAAAAAATCTCTTTAGGGGATTGATTTTTCTGAAGAGTAAAGGGACGGTCACACTACACTTTCCCTTCCATTGACTTCCATTGGTTCGCACGTGAATGCAGGAAACAGGAAACGTGTGAATTCATTGCTTTTTTTAAAGTTCAAATTTGCTCAAATCTGACCTGTGACTGTTGCATGACCTCTGAATTAAAACAGGTTTGTAGCGTGCGGATCGGATTAAATATTACATTGTTTTTAAAAAAGAGGGTGTAGACATTTAGCTCGAAGTGTGACGGTGGCCCTCGTTTATCCACACTACACAGAACTGTTACTCTCCTGTAATTGAATCGGAGGTGGTCAATCCTTCATGTCAGGAGGTGTTTAAACTGATCACGCTGATAACACACACAAATCATTAACTTGACACAATAAATCATGAAGCCAGAGGTTTGGAATGGAAAGTCTGGGCAGCATTAACTCCACGCGAACCGATGAAAAACAAAAAGCGGCTTCACGGATCACTGGATGTGGGAATACGTGTTCAACACACCTGGACGTCTGACAGCAGATGTCCTAACACACCCCATCATGCAGAGGGAACATTAGGGGCGTGATTTTGCATTGCTGTCGGGTTCATTTGGGTATTAAAATCAGAGTTGGTGCGGAGCGACTCTTTTTAGAGCTTCACAAATGTTTTATAGATCATATGATGCTTCTAAACGGAAAACATTTGAGCCGAATGATTCCGAGCTGAAGTTCAACAGCTCTGTGCATGGAGATTCCCACCGCATGGATTAATACTAACAATAACATGTATGTGTATCATATTAAGAGCTTGTGTGTGGGTTAGTTTATTATCCACTTCAAAGGGAAGTTCTCCTTCGTTGTGACAACATTTCCTAAAATCGAGGGGGCGTTTAACAATAATGAATTACTCACTGGAGTAAAGTGTGACAACTAGCCCCGGTCTGTTCCGCTGGTATTTGTCACTTCTGGAGTCTGACAGATTCTAATTATGTCAAATGTAGGAGCAGAAGTCTGTCAAGCTGATGGTTTAGTCAAGTCTTCCACTCACGACTCACTCACCAGTACTAATGTCGTGTTAGTGTGTCGTATTTAAGGCTTCCTATTTTGGGGAAAGCTCCAGTTTAGGATGAAATCTCGGCGCAAACGTGTGCACACCGCAATGAAGTGAAAATGCTGAGTAAATGTTTTATAGCGGATGGACAGAAAAGGCTGATGAAATCAAACACATGGACTCTTGAACTGTGGTTCGTCACGCGATCCAGCTGAATAGACAAAAACACACACGTCTGAGCTAATGCTCCCATTCAATTCTATTCTTCTTATAAACTCTACTGTTACAAAAACAGTGTTTTAAGCATAAGGAAATATTTTAGCTGTAAGGTTCAAATAAAGGCATTAGAACGATGATAAAACTAAACAGCAAACACCATCGCAGAACTTTTTTGCTTTTTTTAAATGCATTCTTGATATGGAGAGTAAAGACCGCCCCAATTAAAAAGGACCCGCTAGCTAGAGATGTCTCCAGGAGCGGAGGATGCTGAATGCCTGTAGTGCGCTGCAATGTTTTCCAGCGAGGGAGATCCCACGGACTGATTAAATCACACTGGAGATTCTTTAGCAAACACGCCTGGCAAGATAATATATACCTCTAAAATATGCCTGAGGTCTTAGAAAATAGATTCAAATGCCAAAAGCGGGATTCGAATAGTTTTTTTTATTTTTGGGTGAACCAGCTCTCTGCTGATATTAGGCGTCTGGGCCCCTTGTCCCCCGATAGTGCTTGAAATGAGAGTTATCTGACATTTGAGTGAACTTTAGGGGTCATTTAACCCGAAATCTTGACCCTAAGGTTTAGTGAACAGGGAGATTGGGCTTTTATTGTTATAAGACAGCTATAAATACTACAGGAAAGGTTCTAAATATTTATTATGGAAAGTTTTATATCTACTTTCCATGTATATTGTGTCTTCAGTGAGGACGAGCTCAAAGCGAGGTTTGGTCAGCTTCAGCTTACTTCTAATACACATTAGTCACCGAAATATGCCAGCTACACACACACACACACACACACTCACTTGAGTCGGCTCTGCTCCGTCTGTCGGTGATGGTGATGATGTCTCTCGCTTCTCCGGTTCTCTCCGCTGGGCTGTAATGCTCCGTTAGTGGATTCACGGTTCGGCCAGACTGTTTACCAACCGCATCTCTCCTCCACACACGAACAAAAAGTTTTCTACTCGGTAAAAATCGGTTTAACGGAAAGAGTGGCTCCAGCTATGGCGAGGTTGAATGGTATTTCCCGATTGAGAGAGATCACGGATGATTGGGAGCTATTCTTCCGCTTGGCTCCGGTGATGAGCGCGCGGGAGCGGGACAGGCGTCGGTAAGACACGCAGTTCAGAGAGAAAGAGAGAGAGGGAGAGAGAGAATAACGGAACAGGCGGGACTTAAACATCGTGACGCGCGCCCCCCCCCCACAAACAGTGATTCACTTTCACCAGACCATGTTTTTAATCTTATTTTTTTTTTCTTTCTTTAATTGCTAACGCTACCTTACTCAACAGACTGAAA
>JAUCMU010000030.1:3227987-3241785 GCA_032275025.1 Enteromius treurensis
AATATACCGCTGTTTCGTGGATGATGAAACGGTTAAAGGAATCCCACAAGCCTCTGTGCTGCATGTGAACGGTAAGACATGGGAAATATGGATTGCATTGTTAGCTTAGATATAACATCATTTTACTACAGTCAGCTTTGCCATTCAACAGTCTGGTACATTTTCCTAAATATTTTCACTCTCATAAGTCAGTTCTGTTGTTTGATTCACACAGAGGAAAGCTCCAGTCCAGGAGACCAGACACACTGCGACTGCATCCTCTGTAAGAACCTCATCATAAGTTTGGCCGTTATCTTGGGTTTCGCTGTTGCTGCCTTTGTGATCACCTTTAAACTACGTGAACATCAATCCGGATCTGCTACAGTCGCTCAGAGTACAGAGGGTGACCCTATGCTGCCTGTTATCAGTCCAAGAACACCCGTCTGTGAAAGTCAGCCCGCTGAAGAGAGCAGCCTTACGGGAAATAAAACATCCACAACCATGCCTTTTTAATTTTTTACCTTTTTTAAAGATTAAGGTTTTTCTGGTGGAACAAGGCTGTGAAGATACAGACATTTAGGCCTGTTTCACACCGCCCCCCTTAGTTACTGTGGCTCCCTCGGACAAACAAAAGGACTTGCTCACTATTTTACAGTGACAGCTGACCAACCATGTTTTTGAACAATTTTGGACACCGGAGGCCACCATATGTGAATTAAATATTCAAATATTCATTTCAAATATTTGGAGATATTTATAAAATATTGAAAAATAGACATGGTGGATAACTTGAAACGAGGGCAATTGGAGAAGCCTCATATAATGTTCCTTGTCTGTTCGATTATGTCAATAATTGATCTTTACCTCCCATCTATGCCTTATGTACATGTACAAACTACTACTACATATACTGTTAAACATTACTTTGGTGTAAAGCTGCTTTGCAATGATTATGTATCATGAAAAGCGCTATACAAATAAATTTGAATTGAATTATGGTCGATCAACACTGTTCATGTATCAAAGGGGAACGATTTAAATGAATGTACATTCAGCCAGTTTGATATGAAGAGATGTTAACCTTCGTTATTGAATGACATGATGTTGATGAGTAAATGATGACAATATACATTTTTTTGGGTGCCAAAAGTATTTGGTGTGTGATTGTCACTGAAGGAAGCACTGTTATGGATTATGGACACATATTTTATCCAGAAGCAAAGGTTTGAAGTTACAATTGGGTTAGTTTCAGCTGTTGTCTTCTGAAGATGTTAACTGATGGAGTGTTTTATTACCAATAATCCCATTCACATCCATTACTGAGACACTGATGCAGAGACATGTTTTCTCCAGATGTGATGAAGAAACATGTAAATAAAGTTGATCTGAATCAACATACTGTTGATCTTCTCGTGGTCCAGATCCGTCTTTTCCACTCTGAAAGCTCTGAAAGAGTCTGGTTGATTGCTGTGAAATAGAACACTTTCAATATCTAGACATATAGGCATTTTTAGTATATGACACACTCTTTGATACACACACAAATCCATGTACATTAATACGTAAAAAGTGGCAGACTTTTGTTTTAAGACCTTTATTTTATTTAAATTAGAAACAAAAGTTTGATCAAAAAAGTTCAGACATAAATATCATCTTTGTAATTCATATTTCAATAAGTTACAAAGTTTTACAACTGCTTTAACGTAGTTCTCTAAAAAACATTAAAACCAAGAGACCACAACCCAAACCATTTTTGTTTTCAAATATGAATAAATAGATAAATAAAAGATAAAATATTAAAACTTGCCCAGAATTTCCTGAGTCCCCCGTACATCACATTTATAATGAAAAAGTAGAAATCTTACGATTTTTTTTTTCTTCTTACAATAATACTGTAATAACTATCGTCTTTTGCTTTAATGCAACTATTCTTATTTTCTTTTTTAAATAGTGTATTTTAAGCTTAATTATTGAAACCTGATTATAGTCATTTACTGTGGCTGGTCCTTTTTTTTTTTTTTACCTTTTGTATGACAACTGATAGTTTTATACATTTGAAGCGCTAAGAAGGTCCATAAGAAGTAGCATGGTGTGTGTGTGTGTGTGTGTCAGCTAATACCACTGACATCTTTCCATAACTTTGTGTGCATGTGTGTATGAATGCATGTGAATTATGTACATGATCTTTTATTTGTCCTTTGCATATACACACATGTCTGAGTGTGCAGGAAATCAAACATCTCACGTTAAGATTTGACCCTGTGCAGCTCGTCGTCTGGAGGCCGTCTGCTGCGTGAACGCTTCAATAATCTCCTTCCTGTGACAGACAGAAAGAGAGAGATTGACTGCATTACACTGATCATCATGCTGTTACATCCTCTGCTTTGGATCACGGGCAAAAAAGCCGCCTTCAGGTAAATGTCTGTATCTTCAGGTTCCTCAGCGTGGATGACAACATCATGGTATCGTCACCCACATCATCTCGCTTTCCTGTGAGGGTTCTTGTGAATCATTCACTGAATGAACTCACTGAACTACTGAATGCTGTCTCTGTGTGTTTAATATCAGACATGCTATTTTTGAAAACACTAAATGCAGGGAAAAAATCTCAAAATGCATTGCAAGAATTCTAAGATGCAGTTTTACAGTGAAGTGTGTAATTTTGTCACCAAATGACAAAACTGCAAATAATGATGGCCCCACCCTAAAATCAAAGCACTGGTTAAATCCTTGCCGTGTCTGGCTGGTCCAAACAGGGCTCGCTGTATACCACAACATCCAAGGGGTGCCACGTCTAGGAGGTGGAGGTGGTAGGTTTAGGGGTTGAGATGGGTGGGTTTAGAGATTAGGGGTAGGTTAAGGTATATTAAGGAGGGAGTGGTTAGATCTGTATCCATCCACGCCCCCTGGACGTTGCAGTCTGCAGCGAGACGCTCCTCATCCGGTCAGGAGGCTCAAACCAACAGATCAATGTTTTATGAATGGTCCCTTACAGCATTTCTGTATTAAACTGAGATGTAAGGTGTTATAACATGGATAAAATGACACACTTCAGTGCGAAGAGGGTTAAACCTTAGGAGATCTGCTCACAACCTGTCAAACAATTAATATATGCCATAGACACATTCAAACGCATTCACGCTGATCATGCAGGTCTCAGTGAAGCTCGAGGCTACTGCCCAGACAGCAAGCAGTTTTGGCCCAGATCCGGCTCACATCCGGCCCGCGTGGATTATACAGGGGCTCGATGTGGACTGGACACTATGTTGCTGTCAGGGGGTGATCATAGTGCTTTCATATCGCATCATATTCCATGTGCACGTGTGTTTATACTTTATGTATGCGTTCAGATGTATTTATGAGTGATTCTTGTTGCACCCAGCATGCATCACGCTCTGGTTTCAGTTGCAACAGGAATTCTGGGTATCTGCTGAAGAACTGAACAGCCAATTTTTTTTGGACTACATGCACAGTGACTATACTGTATGACTATAGAGATGAGGTTCACTAATTTGATATTTAACATCATCTTTCCCAGAATTCCTGCACTGTTGACGTTTCCTCCATTGAGCAACAGCCACTGTACTTACTGTAACATCACCGTCAAATGAAGGTGCCTCTATTATGGATTTTTACAAATGGTCTTTCATGCAGTGTGTAAAGTTTTAAATCTGAAATTGCTTCATGTAGAAAGTCTCTTATAACTAAGAGTCGACCCTGAATCATTGAAACGAGTCGGTTTTAAATATTAGCATACTGCCCACCCACTTGTTGGTCTTTTTGCATTGGTCTGAATGAAAATGCTTTCAGCAAATAAAGTAAATGAAAATGCTTGCATGCATGTCGACCTGATTTTGGAGACCCTCAAATTATGAACCTTTCATTACCCATAATAGGGCACTTTAAAATGCCATTTAGGCACCCTTATTAATCTGCCAAGTTTAAACATGAGACTTAAATTTCAGTCTGTTTCTTGCAAAATGGCCTCAGAAGACTTAAAAACAGCACTTGTACATTTTGCTCCATTTGCATTTACAGGAAAGAGCAGCGTGAACATTCTTCTAAATATCTTCTTTTATGTTTTTACAGAGTATGGGTCTGGAACAATATGAGGGTGAGTGAATGATGACAGACGCTTGTGGGAACACGTCTCTCTCACCTTTACATTATTTCCTTCCCTTCACTCAGAAGGGTCAATAGTATAATATAACGGCTCATTATAGAGGGTGTGCCTTGACACAGCATCTTTCATGCAAATTACTTTCTGTCCCCGAAGGTGTTAACTCTACTTAACCAATGCAAATTTCAATTGTTAGTCTCTGTCTCCAGGCTTAAGGAAATCTTCAAGAGGATCAGGGCCTTCCGAATGAGCCTGTGGTTTAAAGTATGTATGCATGTATTTTTCAGGTATGCATATTTACTCTTAAGGTTCATCTTAGAGATTTAACCTCTGATTATCGTCTCAGCTTTAATGAGGATGTTATTAGACTAACTATATGGGGTTAGCGAGGGACACATCATTTAAGGATTTAGAATTGAACTTAAATATAATAAGTTTGCACACAGAAAAGGAGCCTTCACCACCCCTGGATACCTTCCTTGGGCCAGTTCTTAAATGTGCAATTCACTTCCAATCAAACTGAGTCAAATCTCAGTCAAATCAAAGCTACAAATGCACCAAACAGTCCATCTTCATCATGCCATGCAGCTCACGCCTCGTGGCCGTTTGCAGAAGAACAACAGAGCAACCCAAACCAGTCAACTTACTACAGCTTCACAGGAAGTGGATTATCTGTCGCTAGTTAACCACAGCCAAGGGTCTCCGCCATTTATGACTGACCGAGTGTGAGAATACAAAACAGCATCATCATCATAGTGTTCATTATCATGCTTGTGTGATTTATAAAGTTTTCACATTTATTTACATTGTTTTTTTTACTTTCTCTTTTCTCTTCCATCTGTATTTGACCGTCTAACTCTAGCACTAATTCTATTCTTTAAAAAACGTGTTCCTTTTAGACTTCTACTAAATAATAATTTACTAACTGCTTGTTTCCATAAAAACACACGCTTTTCTAATCTTTTTGTATTCTATCTGTTTCCTTTTTATTACACAATTAACAAAAGCACAAAGGCCTCTGAAAATAACTTGCCACATTCTGTTTCTATATTATCTGTTTTCTTTTTAATTATTATATAATAGTAAAAAACAACCTTTGCTGCTAACTAGTACTTTAGCACTTGCACATCATTGCTCTTTTGTTGTTTTTGATTGCCTCGTTAAAAAAGCATCTGCTAATCATTTGTGAAATCTAACAGCAGTTTTTGAGTGAAAATGGTTTTCACACATTTTTCATTCCTCTGGATCATTTTCTGCTCTATTCTGTGAGCATGCACGCCTCTTATCATCCGTTATAAGCCTCCTTATTCAGACAAATCCCTGCTGAATCTTCTCTTTTTTCATTCTTCCGCATGATCAATCTCTCTCTTCGTCTTCTCTTACCTGTCTGTATCTCAGTAGGGTCTGTTGGCATCTTTCGGTCTTTTCAGCTGCACTTTGAGTCTCTTCATGCCGATCTGAAAGCCGTTCATGGCCTGGATGGCCATCTGAGTGCTCGCTGGGTTATCGAAGCTCACAAAGCCTGAGAGAGAAGAGACAAAGTGTCTGTGTGCAGCTGCTGAGCTGTTCTGATGGGTTCATAGAGCCAGGGGTATTACTTTTAACTAAAACGAAGACCATAAATAAAAAGATTTTGTTTGAAATAAAATAAACACTAACTGAAATAGTTTATGCACTTCAGATTATTTTATTTTTAACTATAGTTGCCAAGGCATAATTGAATTTTTTTTTAGTAATCACTAGAATTAAAAACAGCTTGATTAAATGGAAAATACAAAAAAATCTAATTTGATTAAATGATTAAATAATAACAAAACGTATAAAAACCGTATTAGAGTGATAATAAGAGCAGTGTTGCTGTGATGACTGGGGATTGTGGGATGTTTCTAGGTAGCTGCTGGCTGAAGCGGAAGCAGTAAAGCATGATTCGGTGCTGGTTCTTACCGAAGCACTTGCTCTGATTGGTGGCTCGATCGACAAAAACCTTTGCAGAAATGACGTTACCAAACGGCAGAAACATCTGCAGCATTTCTGAGTCAGTGAACTCCTGAGGCAAATGGTAAATGAAGATGTTACAGCCCTCGGGACCTGCAGCACACACAAATAAGACTCATAATCAGAATCTCAACCATTAATAAACACATATGTATTCATAAATACACCAATAATTAACCGTATCATAAGCCAAACACTTAATTGTAGTGAATGCACACTTGAAGTGTACTGACAATTCTGTCATTATATTTTTTAAAACAATCTTTAATTCTAGGTACACTGAAAGAAATGATACACGATATTGTTTTAGAGGTAAGTGGTTGCAAACTATTTATTTTAGCTGCATTTAAATAAAAAGCGTGAACATGAGTAAACAGAATTTGTTTATTTAAATGCAGCTACAATAAATTGATTTCAACCACTTGCCTTTAAAAATGTTGTAAATTCTGTATTTTTTGTCAGTTTTTTTCTTTTTCTTTTTTTTAAGAAAAGGCCACTTAAATACTTGAAGAGAGACAATTTTATGTTTCTTAACATGCTTACGTACCTTTAAAAAGTAATAATGTAAATTTCAGAGCGTTCTTGTGAAGAACATTTAAATCATTATATTTTTGTGCTTTAAAAACGTGCACTAATGATTTTAATGGTAGTGTTATTGAATATTACATTTAAAGTTGATTTTGTATTTTAAATGTATTAAATTGCAACTGCAAATGTATTTAAATAAAGTTTCAATAGAAATAACATGAATTTATATTTTTATTTAAGTTGTAGTTTGTCATTGAGCAGCACTTTAACCATATTTCAAAGACGAAATGACATATAAAGATGAAAAGTTTTATTTAATATCAATATAAATTATACTACATTTTCATTTAATTGCAGTTAACATGCAATTACAATGCATTCACTTTACACCTTATTTCCCTAATAAGTACTCTTTTAAATATGAGGAAGTGCACAAACTGTCCTTTTCCGTAACAGGAAATGACCTCACCTTCTCTCTGCTGCTGCAGCTGTTGCTGGGAGACCAGGGCGGGCTGCTGTATAAAGGGCTGGCTGACCAGTCCATACGCGGCGGGATAGGCTGCTGTGAAACAGAGAGTTTGACAGATGCTGAAACAGACTGATGTGACTCTGAGAGACGCTGCAGCGGTTCAGTCACCTGTATAGTGCTGCATGCCTGCGTACGCCTGCTGGAGCGGGTCTAACGCTGCCAACGCCGGGCTCTGGGCTGAGGAGAGACCAAACAAAAGCTTTTAGCCCTCCCTGAATAAACCTGAGTGGTTTCCTGTGCATGCTAAACTCACTGCTATGTTGTTAGAGGGCTGTGGGCAGGGGCCAGGCTGCTTCTTCATCAAACAAAAAGTGATGTTGACAGTCGACTGAAAGGGGCTTTTTTTAGAATACTGTTCTATCATTAACGGATAAGTTAGCTTAACAGTAACTACTATTTCATACCTTACTAGAATTACTAAGACATACTGTATACAGGTTCAAAATAATATAAATAATGCATAATTAACCCACAAGTCAGAATTCTAAAGTAAATAACATGAATTAATCATTAAATAACATGAACAGCAATTCTGTAGTACTGTTTGAGTCTGAATTTCATACATTTATTTCAGTCTCTTTGGGTTTTGTTGTGTTATTTGGCATAAAAGCAGTCCACTGACTGCTGTAAACCTGTGAGACAGTTGTTTGCGGTTGTGGTGGGGCCTGTTTAGGGGGAAGTCCAGGGCTGTGTTTCAATCTCTAGTGTGCTCTCTGGCAGTTTCAGTGCCTCCTAAAGCATTAGGGATTCTCACCTTGATATGGATAACCTCCGTTGGTGTAGATGTCTGAAGCTGGCAGGCCATTGGTGTTTGACGGTAAAGGACTATAGCCATTCACTCCGATTGGAGGCAGAGCCGAGATGGAAGTGGCTGCAATAGTGGGCGGAGTGTTTGCACCTGTAGCCAATCACAGAACAGAGTGGAGATCAGACTGACGAGTAAAGAGCGGTAAACGCATACAGATCCTCTCGTGAGAAAGAAAGCTCTCGTATTGGACGTGCACTTGTAGTGTATAATATACTATTAATGAAATAAAAGATCATTTAAGTGCACTTAAAGAGAGACAATTTCATGCCTTAAGTACACTTTAGTGCACTTTATAATAATGTCAAGGATATTTTAAATCAATATGCCTTATGTTTAAAGAAGTACACTTATTGTGATGTGTTTACTTACATAGTTAAGCATAAGAACTGGATTATAAGTTTAACTGTAGTGCGTCATTTGATATTACATGTTAAAGTTAATCTATTTTAAATGTACTAAACAACTTCATTACAAATGCGCAATTGCAAACATATTTAAAATACAAGTTTCAATAGACACGCCATTGAAGTGTATTTCAGTTTATCGTGAATGCTGTTCAGTATTCAGCAGTAACAATTAAAGATGTCCTATTTATGTCAGTCAGAACATGTTAAAGTTCAGTTAACAACATTTTTACTTGCAGATAACATGCATTTAACGGCATTTTACGGTGATACCTGACGAGGGTGTGATGGGGGCAGCTATGATGCCGTTAGCACTGAGTGCTGCCATCTGCTGCATCTGCACGGCCGCTGCTGTAGACACAGGTGACAGGTACGAGGACTGAGCGACCAGGGCCTGCTGCTGAAGCAGCTGAGACACACAGAGAGCAAAGAGTTAACACTGCACCACTTCAGTCTTAGGGACAGTATTCACATTGTGACTTCTCTTTTGTTCACCAAGGCTGCATTTTTTGATAATATAATACAATAAACACAGTAAAAGTGTGATGTATTTCTGTGATGTTCAGCATCATTCCTCCAGTCTTCAGTGGCACATGATCTTCAGAAATCATTATCATATTGTCATGATCAGCTGGATGTGCCAGCGCAGGCCACTGGATGGCACTCCAGCGCCCAGTGAACTGTGTTTGTGTTTACCTCAGTTTTCATGCCTGGACTTGTTTGGACTTGAACTCACGTCTCCGCCCATCTCATTCGTTGTCATAGTGTTTCATTGTTGCCTCCACCCACCTTGTCTGTTGCCTTGACCACTAACTCGCTCCTCCCCTTAGTCTTGTTAGCATGTCTGTATAAAAGTCCCGTTTATTTCCTGTTTAGGCGCTGGTCAATGTTTGGATGTACCGTGTGTTTTCCCCTGTTGTCTAGCCATCCGTGTGTTCCCTGTGTTCCTCTGTACTGGATATATCCTTGTGATCTCGCCTGTTCCCGGACTCTCGCTCCCGTCTCGCCCCTCTGGATACTGTTTGCATGTCGCCTGACTTACGCCTCGAACTTTGGATTATTCTATTTGCCGTTGTCTCTGATGTCCCCGTTTGCCGCTGATTGACTTTTCCGACTCTGTGTTTGTGTTTGTTCAATAAATGTCTGCAAATGGATCCGCACGTTTCCCGTAGTCTCAATCGCCACACATATACTGATTTACTGCTTAACACACATTTCTGATTATTATCAATGCTGAACACAGTTTTCATGCTTAATATTTTTGTGTTTTCAGAATAGGAAGTTCAAAAGAACAGCATTTATTTGAGAATCTTTTGTAAACGTATGTCTTTAATGTCATCTTGCTGAGTTCTTGCTCACTCATTTAAAAGTACTTGTAATTATTTGTCACTGGCACATCTACTGCACCTGCTGAAGGGAGAGAATGTATACAAACCAAACTAAATATACACTTTTCTTTAGATTGTCTAAAGTGGAGTATCGAAATAAAGTTCTCCCTTTCTTTCTACACTGATCCTAATCCTAAAATCTTAAAACGCTAACGGACATGTTATGTATCACTCCTGTGTGTGTGTGGTACTCACTGCTTGTGTGTAGGCATTATATGCATTAAAGTTGAGCGTCACCGGACTGAAGATGCTGAGCTGCGAGGCCACCTGCTGCATGCGCCTCATCCCACGCTCCTTCTCTGTGTCTGCAAACTTCACCACCAGACTGGAGGAGGCGCCCTGACCACAGACAGACAGAGATTACAGCCGACGGAAGAGGAGGAGAGACAGAGAGGAGAGGTCAGAGGAGAGAGGACACACTCACAGGAAGAGTTCGGCTCCCGTGGAGACTATTAACGGCAGACTGGGCCTCCGAGTGACTCTGGAACTTCACAAACGCACAACCTGTGAAAACAAGACAAACATCAGATCGTGTGACGCAGATTGAGTTTGTGTTTCCTGGCATGAGACGTCTCATCTTCAGACACACAGCTTTCATCTTCTCCAGATGTTAACTGCATCTCTCATTCTGACAGCACCCATTCACTGCAGAGCATCCACTGCTGAGTCACTGATGCAGTGACACATTTCAACAAAACGCATCTACATCTTGGATGGTCTAAGGGAGAGGACATTTTCATTTTGGGGTAAACTATTCCTCTTACAGACCTTTGCTGGTGCCGTCAGGTCCTCTCAGTACCGTACACTCATCAATGCTCCCGAACGGCTCGAACATCTTCCTCACATCCTCATCAGACTGCTGCTTTCCCAACATCCCCACAAACAGCTTTCTGTCCTCTAAAAAAAAGAGTGAAAAATAGAGAAATGGTCACGATGTGGTCAGTATCATCAGTTTTTTGTTGAAGTGCCTCTGTTTTTCCATTTTTAAAGGCTCCTAGTATTTTTTCAGGAATCTCCTACAAGAGATTTACATGCATGCAAGGTGAAAAATGCTTTTGTTTTCTCAAAATATGTGTTTAATATCACCTCATTGTCTAGGTCTATGATTCAGTCTCTCTAAACCCCTCCCTTCCGTGAGCCTACTCTGCTCTGATTGGTCCGATGGCCCAGTTTGTTGTGATTACAGCGTGTCGGAAATGATAGGCCTATTGCCGCAGTTTTGTATTTTGAACACTCAATGGAAATCTTAACATCTATTGTTTATTGACAGCTTGTGATTCAGTGGAGCCGCTACTCCAAATAAACTGGTACTGAAGCGTCTTTCAAGAGCGAGCGTCTTGTGAACCCAGCGCTGAACTCCCTGAGATTAGAGGAGCAGTCGTCAGTAAAATGAGGTGTTTGCTGGTGGGGTTCAAATAACTCGTTTAGGCTGTATAGAGTTGATTCTTTAGTTTGGGAGACATCAACTTTATTTATGGGGCACTTTCAGATTTACAACGTTGCAGACCGTTTATACTCCGCTATACACTGCATGAAAAGCAATATTGAAATGGCATAATAGGGCACTTTAAGTCTTGTCAGGGTAAGTTGCTATATCATACTTATTCTATACTTTGACTGAAACTAAGTTTATAATTTTTAGTAATCAAAACATAAATCATGATGTGAAAATAAGAATCAATAATGAGGAAATAGAAAGTGTTTGAAATTACATTTTTGGGAGTGACAATTGATAACAAACTGACTTTTGAAACCACATACATTAATTTCATTAAGACAAAAATCTCTCAGAAAAATTCTTAACAGATTAAAGCATGTATTGGATAATAAAACACTACGCATATTGTATTGTACACTCATAGTTCCGTACATCACTTACTGTGTGGAGGCATACTTACAAAAGTTACTTAAACCCAATATCTGTGTTACAAAAAAAAGCCATAAGGATTGTTAATAAGGCTGATTATTATGAACACACAAAGAAATTGTTTATAAAATCTAAAGTTGTGAAATTGGAAAGTGGATTTAGTTGATTTGTATACTGCACAAATAATGTATAAAGCCTATAATAATTTACTTCCCAGCTGCATTCAAAGGCTGTTCAAAATGAAAGTCGGTCAGTACTGCCTAAGGGGAATGTTCAGCAAAATAAGGGCCCGAACAAATTAAAAAAATAAATGCATTTTTTCCTTTAAAGGGGTTAATTTATGGAATAAATGTGATGAGGAATTAAAATGATGTAATTCACTTCATAGAGTAAAAAAATGTTTAAAGACAAGGTGTTTAGTGATTATTATTATATCTGAAATAAACTAAACTGAATCATCAGTCTCCAGGAGAAGCAGGGATGAGCTGGTGGTCATATAAACTATGTGTGTGTGTGAGTGTGTAAGTTTGTTTAGAAAGTATTTTTAGGCTCTAATGTTCTGTTGCAGCATGCCTATGATGTCATCACATCTCTTTTGCTGTAACTATAGCACTAATACAGCACAATGTAAGCTGATCTTATTGTATGGCAGGCTATTTTAACATCTATTGCTTGAACCGTGGTGGTATAAAATATTAAAACAGAAATCTCATCTGTCTTTTGCTGCATTACTATTTAACATCGAGTGGGTACTATAGAGCAGGGTTCCTCAAATCTTACCCTGGTGGTCCGATGCCCTGCAGAGTTTAGCTCTAACCCTAATCAAACTCACCTGAGCATGTTCATCAGTGTCTAGAAAACACAGGTAGGTGAGTTTTATCAGGGTAGGAGCTAAACTCTGCAGTGCATCGGACCTCCAGGGTAAGATTTGAGGAACCCTGCTATAGAGAAAAGCTATGAAAAATATGAGTGCATTCAAAATTTGGAATGAGTTAACTTTTTATGCATTTATATTTTCTAGTAAAAGAAATGGATGTTTATCGTGGAAAACCCTACGGCAACTATTATATTACATGTACCAGTAACATGCACATGCTAAAACAAGCTTAGTCTGAGTGCTTAGTCTATGCTTTAATTGTAAGTGTTGAAATGCCTTGCCATTGTCTGGGCGGAGCCCAAAGGGGATACAAAGGGAAGCGGAAGTACAGACGCTGTGTTGTTATCCTCTGCAAATGGCGTCGAAATAGAAGTTTTTTTATGGTGAATATGGTGAAAAAACACTCTTTTCAGCACCTGGAACTTTTAACTGTCGCTGCTGAGTGCTTTCGCAATGAGCTGAACTAAATATTTGTTCTGGTGTTAGAGAGAGTCACGGATGTTTAGACCTGTCACGGCATATCCAAATCTGCCGTTGCAAACAGAGGACTGTAATAAATCTGCGGTTAATCTTAACGACTAGCCCACAGGGGGGATATAAATCATTGCATTGAGTGTATTTGAAGCTGAGCACGATGACTGACGTGTCGTAACAGTATATGCTGATGTGTGTTTCAGAGCATCACGATGAATGCAATTCTGATTTTGGCAATTACGGTAGTCCTTTATAATGGTAAGACACATCTCTTTTTTTGTCTTTTTCCTTTTTTATTTAGGTGGTTTATAATAATAGTATAATTTCTTGCCATTCAACTGCCAAGGTATGCCTATATAGCTGTATATCTATATGTACTAAACCAGTGCTTCCCAAACCGGTCCTGGAGACCTGCACATGTTGTGCGTCTCCCTGATCTAACACACCAGATTCCACTCATCAGCGCGTTAGTAGAGACTGCAAAAATGCTTCCCTTCCCCATTACTCCTCTGTTCGTTGATTTAGTTAAATCTGGTCAAGTATTTGTTTGTATTGTGGATTGCACTGTTATTTAATAAACTGCTCTTGGGTTCATTATTAACTTAATGTTCAGGGGACTATCATTAGGCTTTTGTTCAATGGAAAGTTTCCACAGATGCCAATAAAGACACTTTGTTTTGTTATTAACATGACTCAGTGCTTCTCTGTGTAATTACACTGTAACAGTGACACCTTGTAACCATCCTTTCATCGGTGTCTATCTCTTCTGTGCTTCTGTTTCAGGAGTGTTCTGTGCGGGAACTCTCTCTGATTTTGTGTTACTGAACCA
>JAUCMU010000030.1:3241885-3256684 GCA_032275025.1 Enteromius treurensis
AAATAGGTCCCAAAGTACTTAATATCGCCGAAAACACAGCATTAATGTATAGATGAGAAGTAAACGAACAAAATGATCCTACTTAATCCCATTCAAACATATTGACAGCGCAGAGTTGTTTGAAACTACCGAGAGCCACGTGACCGCGCAGCGGCGAGATCAAAGAGTGTCGCAGCTCTTCATTACAACACAGGGACACTCCACATCACCATGGTAACAGGCAACAGCTTCCTCTCTGTTGTCATGGCAGCATGCTGATCACATCATGGTAGGCAAACAAAGATGCTTGTCGTCAGGGGCAACAGTTCAAATCAGTGGTTAAATAAATGATAAGGTAGAGAGAGGGAAGCAGAATGAAGAACAAACAGAAAAGGAAGAGAATGATGAAAGCAGGAAAGAAAAGGGCAGAAACATTCAATATTTCTGGTCTATGCCTTTCTGGCTAAACGCACTTTTTTAGGGTGGTTGTTATAGGATGCTGATAACTCAACAAGTAGGATGGATTGGTGGAGGGTGACTAATACATACATGCATGCATGCATACAGTGATGTACTGAAAAAAATCCCACACTCTGTTCTAGGTGAAATATAAAATGATTATTTAATAAAGCATATCGAGGCATACACACAGCAGAATCCCCAGGCACCTCATCATAATCCTGCTAGATGAGGTTTTGATTTAAACACATCTGCAGGGTTTATATTAAGTCTCTCTCACACATAAATAGATTTTCATGCACTTGCTCACACACACATTCCTCCTGTACAGTTTACAAAACACACAGAGCAAGATGCACACGCGCTGTAAATCTCGACCCTGCAGTCATTCTGAAAGGATTTTTCATGGATTATGCAGTATTAAATCTGAGGATTATTCAACAAATTGCATTTTTTTGTCCACCTTCCATCCCTAGCCGACATGCAGTCACTGGACTGAACCTCTTCACTGTGCGTGTGTGAAGCTAGTTTGAGATTTAGTTTTCATGCTGGATTACAATATAACACACACAAACATCTTACAGCACAAGGATAGATGATTTTTTCTTTCTCTCCCAAACATTTCCACTCCACATTCAGTTGTTGCATCATTCATGTTCCCTAGCAACCGTCCATCTGTGTGTGTGTGTGTGTTAACTAATCAAAAACGCATTGCATTGTCTATGTGGCTGTAATATTCTGGGAAAAAACGGAAAATAAGTTAACTGGTTTTATTCAAGGCAATATGTAATATCACGGATTAAACTGATTATATATACATACACACACACACAAGTGCATGCCAGCAGTTTTAAAGTGGCTAGGTTAAGTGTGAGGTGATTAAATGTGATATAAAAGTAACAGCACAGCTCTCCTCAACAAACCTCAAGATCTGATAATGCATGAGCCACAACAAGCTGCATTACTCTAATAGAATCACTGTTGTATGTGTTAGGATCACTGAACATTCAGACACACTGCTAAAAGAGCTGCTGTTGCTCAGATCCTCACTAGAAGCTGATAAAAGCAGATTCAGAACAGGAGATGCCCACAAACACTGCGGGTCACATCAGTTAACCCTGTCAGATGCCTCAGACTGACAGCTGTATTTCTCTTATTAAGGCTAAGGTTTATTTCCCATCCTCCCACAGCTCTATTCATTTCTTCATTCTCCCTCTGACCTTCCTGAGCTCATTCAACTCCTCTCATCTCATCTCATCTCTACTCACTGCCCCAATCCCTTTATCCTTCAGAGAACAATAGATCATCAATTAGGAATAGGAATTTGAGAATTTTTGTCATTTATTTGATTTAGTCATGTCTTTACTGTCACTTTGGATCAGTCTAATGCGTCCTTGATGCAGAAAAGTATGTTTTAGCAGTTGGATAGGTATAGTTTGTATGCATCTATCTATTAATTAATTTCATTAAAAAACGTTTTGACTGTGTCTTGTGCACTCAGTCTCTTTAAATACACTAAATGAGCAGGTTAGATGATATGCTATTTATCCTCAAGCTCTTTTCAGTACTTCTTTACTGTGTATCTCTATGCTACTCACTGCTCAATCAGAATTCACTGCACACCCATCCCAAACTCCACTGCGTGACTCCTCTTTGACCTCTAGAAATCCTCTTGGACTCCAGCAGCTGCTGCCGTTGGATTCGACTCCCTGTTTCTGTGATGTTACAGCCTCTCCACCCCCTCACTACCCACAATCCATTACAGTCCATTATCAGACTCTGTCTGTCCCAGAACGGCCACTGTCAGCGCCGATAGGAGCCTCCTCATCTCTGCACTCCAAAACACACCGCCTGAGTCACTCTGGGAAGGGAGTAGTGTAAGCCATGAATATATCTTACATCATTTAAATGTAAATCAATCGGTAGCGCATGCGAGTTGTTTTCTATAAGCAGTTTGTGTGTATGTGTGTGTGGGTTCAGATTTAGTTGAAAAGCATAGTGTGCTTAATGGCTACTAATTACATTTAGACGAATGTGTTTGTGATTAATGTCCTTACAACAACCCCCCTCTCTGAAGTGTAATTAGCTAATGATATATGCCTTCATAAAAACATAAACATGCTTCACTGCACACACACACTTATGTCTCCCAAGATTTCTATTGTTCTTATAGGCAGCTGGTTATCACTTCTATAGACTAGCCTCACAGAAAACAGAAGAAAGCAAACTACAGTCAAGTTAAACAGGAACACATACAGCAAAACTCATGCATGCACTTTCTAAAATGATCAGAAAAAGCGACATTTGTGACCTTTTAAGGCCTGTTTGTGCGATAAATATGACTACAGGTTCGTAATAGTAGTCAGAATTACTTTGCAAAAGGCAGAACTGTGTGATATGGATGCTCTTATAATTATTGCCTGTAGGTGTGGACGCTAATATAAATTGCATCATAGATATCATACATTGGTGTGAAACTAGCTATTGTGGGATCGGTAAGTATTATGCGTCTTGCAAAAAAGGTTCCCAGAGGTATGTTTTCATCATGAGACCAGGCTGCAGTTACCCACTGGTGTGGATGCTAATATACTGTAGTTATGGTTATCGATTGCTATCTAGTTATAATAGTTATTGTTCTTGGTGTGATGAGTATAAGAGCACTCACAGAGAGATGCTGTGTTATTATCACTACTGCCGACCAAAGTCAACTAAACATCCCACAAACGTCCTGTTGTGAAAACACACACAGAAGTATTAGAGAGCGAACTGCTCGTAATAGCACTTCCCAGAGGACAGCGAGGCCACGACACACACACACACACTCATCTCTAACATGGCTAACACGACGCTTCTGCAGAAGAAAGAAGGGAATGAAGGGAAAGCTGTGAGCAGTATAATGTCTGTCTTCATCATTGCCCATTGTCTTTCCTGAAATTAAACCAGTGTTTGTGCTTCAGTGATGCACAGAACGAGCCATCTGTCACCCTCAACATCTGATAAAATGTCACTGAAGCACAGAAGTAAGGACAAACATGTGGAAATACAGGACAACGAGTGGAGGACAGAGAATGTACCTCTGCATCTGAAGAGTGTCAGAAGGAGGCAGAGATAGAGAGAAGATTGTCGGAGTGATCTTCAGCTAAAGGTCAGCCTGGTGTCACGCTGCTAATAGGATTAATTACAGCATTTGCACCCCTTCAACCCTCCATCCCCCTGTCATCACTGCTCTGTGACAAACAGCTCTGCACCGCTTTTACATTTTAACGCCACATTTCTGAGAGCCTTCAGCTTGAAAAGGTGTGGGGAATAATCCAAATAATCTCTGAGGATGCATACAGCTCGTCACTCCAGTGGAGTAATCCAGACGGACACACACTCTCTGAGCTGAGGCCGCTCTGGATGTGTTTACAGGACACACACACACACAGAGATGGAGGGACATGAAAGGGGATACAATGTTGTGAGAACCCTGTCATGCCCTCCACACACACACACACACACACACAGAGAGCGAAGGACTCACCCCTGGCAGGGTTTTCTGTTCATGAAGAGCACTTTGTGCTTTAACGGCTGATTCCCGTGCACAGTATGTCAGAAAGGCACATCCTAGGACAGAAAGATACATTGTTAGTTTTCATTGACATTTTATGTTTTGATATATACATGCTACTTATATAAACAAAATTATTATCATAATCAATCAAATATTGTTATTAATTATATAAATTCATTATAAGCAATGACCTAGATTTTAAACTGAAATTCAATTTCAAGTAGTTTATTTCTGTACTTCTTATAGAATATGTGCAGCATGATTACACATGATGAATGACAGAAATGTAATTTCACACTCATTAGATTTCCCCAGTGAGGCTTCTGGGACAGCTCACCCTGAACTCTCTCTCTCTCTCTCACACACACACACACACACACAAACACACACACACACACACACACACACACAAAGAAATCAGGCAGCTGCCTTCCTTTCTGTGACTGGAAGACTCTAGACATGTAAAAACACATGCAAACCAAGGAGCAATGCAACAAATATGTCTATAGAGTGTGTGTGATTTTAAGATGTTTTTAATAAACTCTTTATATTTTAAATAGAGTCTAATTATTATTTTTCATTTGACTAAATGGTGTTTGATCATTTGTTATATATGCATATTTCTGCAGCACAACACCAGTCATACAGTAAGTACAGTAAGCGATAGCAAAAAACAAATGATATATGGGGGGAAATTATCGATTTTTCTTTGATTTCAGAAATCATTCAGATATTAAGTAAATATCATGTTCCAAGAAGATACATTTTTTTACCATAAACATATTAAAAACGAATGTTTGATTAGTTATATGCATTGCTAAGAACTTCATTTGGACAACCCTTTTCTCAATATTTAGAATTATTTGCATGCTCTGATAACAGATTTTCAAACGGTAGCATAAAAAACAGACCCTTATGACTGGTTTTATGGTCCATGATCACATTAGATGTTAGATTTTAGTTATTTTAAAGGCAGGTTAGGAGATTTTGGTTGTATCCAATCAGCAGGAAGGGGCGTGTCTATTCGTGACGTGGTTCAGTGAACAGCCGAGCAGAGCAACAGAAAGATAAAAACGAAAGAGGAAAATGTCTGCAGAATGATGAGAAGTAGGACCCGTGTAAATACTGTATCAGCTCAGAGAACGCAAGCAGCATCAGGCCTGCGATCGGACGCCGAGGTTGCTTTGGTTCTTCTTGATAGGTGAATAACACCATGTCTACACCAGACAAGTCATAAATAGAATGCAGCAGTTGGAGATTTGTCACGCTGCACGTCCGGTGTAGACCATAGCGTAACATTGGTTCTGCTAAACTAAATATTCTTCTTTTTTTATAATCTGCAAAAGGTAATTATTTTACCGATATAAGAGGGATCATAAAGGTGAGTTATTGTTTGTTAATTACTGACTTGAATGAGATATGTCATGATTACAGTCCACAAGAGATAATAATAGTTGACCCCGTTTAAAACCCCTTGATTTTTTTTTGGATTAGTGATAGTTGTGCACAAGTGCCTTGTTAGTCCTGAACAGATTAACCGTCTGCTGTTCTTCAGACAAATCCTTCATCTCCCACACAGTTTTAACCCTTCCTAACAATGACTGTATGATCCGTATGAGACCCATCTTTTCACACTGAGGACAACTGAGGGAAAACGATTACAGAAAAATCAAACACTCTCTGATGCTCTCGCAGGAAAAACCATACTAAGATAGCAGCACACGTGATTTGAAAGCAGTCAAACTTCAGAGGACTATAGTGCATGAGTCATGATGATGACCACTTCCTGGAGCGTGACTGGCCTTAATCCGAAAAGATGTAGACTGCATAGCTTCTTCCAAACATGCAATTTTCTTATTTTGTGTTCCACAAAAGGCAATGCATTCCTATGAATTTGAGAGTGAGTAGCATTTAATGCATGGGTGAACTATTCCCTTATGGTCTTTCTTCTTTTATCACCTCAGTGACCTTAAACCACTGAGAAATCCACATGATTTAATCCAGGTCAAGCCCCGGAACAGGGTTCATTTAGCCCTGGACGACACGGGGGAAAGCAAACACCCAGACCAGAGTTACACCGCAGAGTGGAAACCTAATACTCAACCACAGGGCACAGAAAGCAAGAGTTCACAAAGACGACAACACAGAGCTTTCCTGGTATTTACAGCATACTGTCCCTTTTTATAGTAATACAGAACTCATGCTGTGCACCGTCACTGTCCTCTACATCACACCGGCGCCAGCACCACTCACACACACATGCACTAAAACAATACTGCACTACAAGAAAATGCACTGCGTGATGCGCCTGTGTGTGGGTGATCAACAGAGGCTAGAATCAATCCTATTCAGAGTGTAGCACGAGCACCACTGTAGACTAGAAAGGGTTAAATCTCACTGTTTATTCAGACGCACTCCACACATGCGAGTCGTGACTGAGAAGCGCTCAGCCCCGTCCCCTCCTTACCTTTGTGCACGCCTGTGTACTTGTCCTTGATCACAGTCAGCTCGTAGATCTTGCCGAACTGCTCAAAGATGGGCTTGAGGTCCTTCTCCTCCAGATTGCGTGGGATCTGCCCGATGAAGAGTTTGATGGCGTCGGGCTCCTTCATTGGGTCGGTGTTCGGAGAAAGTCAGAGGCGAGATGAACGTGCGGGAGAGAGAGGATGGAGGTGTGGATGCTGCCTGCGGAGGCGGGGTGTGATCAAAACAATGAATAAACGGATGACTGGATCTATCGATGCATCATTTCTGAGACGTTTATGTGATATAAAACCTCATCGTGAAGTGTTATTCTATGTTAAAATGAATGCATTAGTTATTACACTTTATTTTAAGCAGTCCTTTTGCATGCACTTACTATTATCATAAGAAAAAAAAATCATAATCCTAAAATATCATAATCCTTACTATAAGTACGTGCAGTTAAGTGTATAATTGCACTGGTACTGTAAAAAGTAAGTAAATATTATCTAGTACTGTATCCCAAAAAACCTACTGTTTAAAATGATCTCATTGGTGTGACCTATATGTCTGACTTAAAAGCAATTAGATTGCAAGAGCGTGCATCTTTCATTACTTCACTATGGTTCTTCCAACTGAATAATTCATGAATAAAAAAATGAACAAAAAGCACAAATGATGCATTACAGCTCCGTATTCTGAACAACAACGAGAAACAATACAATACAAGCTCTCGCGCTTGCCAGCATCTGCAAATCAAAAATAGCCACTGAAACAAGGCATCTGTGCACGCTCAACAGAACAAAGACGGCTATGGTTTCCAGATCTTTAATAACGCAGATCAATATGAATAACGTTATAGTATGAAGGAGCGCGTGCTTTGTTCAGGCGGCGGAGGCTCGCGAGCTCTTTATCCGTCTCCGTTTACCGGTAACGGTCGGCGTTCACACAACACACTGATACAGAAGATAACACAGCTCACCTACAAGGGTGTCTTTATTATCGCAATCTTCGGATGATCTCTCACAGATTTCGGTCAGCCGGGGTCGTTTAATCACAGTTCCGGCCAGTAGGGTGTCTCTGGGAGATGTCCTGTTATTAAATTAATAGCGTTGTAAGCTGTGAAACAATGCACTCGGAATATTCTGTCACCACACGCGTGTTTTTCCTCGCATCTCATTCAAAGCCGTTTACTATGTGTTTCTCTAGAGGTGACGTCACGCCGGTGTCTCCCTCTCCCGAGCGCTCGTGATGTAACGGGCAGGGAGCGTCTGCAGTTTACAGCTCCCGTATATCGTTAGCTGGTTAATGTTTTTATGGTTTCTCATTGTTTATGTAAAACCTGAGCTGATGGAGACTAGATTATTCACTTGAACCTAGGCTTTAGAGATGCTAAACATCCACAATTTACATTATTGGGTGTGTTAAATTGTTATTTGCGTCTTTATGTAAACAAACTGGTGAATCGTTTGATTTTAATTCAGTTCTCTGCGTTTAAAAACATTACTGCATAAAATGTAATTTAACCCTAAAAAAGACCATAAAGCGACATAATGCAAATTTGTTGCTATTTTCTGAGACATAACAATACAATTTCGAATATATGTTTAATATTAATATTAACATTAATTTCATATGTATTTTATAGGCCTATTGTTTTCATATGTATTTTATAGGCCTATTTTTACCTGTGTGCACTAGTGTTAAAGTGCCCCTATTATGGATTTTTGAAAATGATCTGTCATGCAGCGTGTTAGTTTGTGTTTTGGCTGAGATGGTGTTATTGGTTGACAGTCCCTGAGCTGCTATTGTTCTCTCGCGGAGCTCTGACCGTGGTGCTGAAGTGACGCGCGCTTTACTACTGCTCTCATCACTAGATCATCACGCGTTATTAACTGATGTATCCATGCAGCTCATCATAACGCAATTTAATGCTAAAAGAATTTATTAAACACATAGCTCCCGATATCTAAAGGGTTGAAAAGGCCTTCGTAAAATAGATAAGCACGAAACTTTAAATGACATAATGTGCAGTCCATAACAATATAATAATTATCTTTCTAATCTTAAATAGCTAAAAATCATGATTTCTTCTTGTCTTTTGTGATCATTTCATAGTACCTTTCTTTTGGCAACAGTTTATTCATTTTATTTATTGAAGCCCTTAAATAGTTACCTAATTCCACAACATTCAATTAAAGTGTGTCCCCAAGTGTGTCAACTCTGTTACCAAACCATATTTTCACTTGAAATTGGTGGAATTATCTCTCAGAAGCGTGGAAGTTACAGGTAATGATGTCACTCTCACTCACTGATAACATATGAAGCACTAAAAAAAGTATCTGTGCTCTCTCTGAGAAAATATCTGAATCTAAAAACTACACCGAGAGTTATTTTTAAAACGTCATCACTGTTACCACAATATCAAAATGAAAACAGAATTTATTACTGACCTCACTCTGGGTTTTTTAAAGCTATTTTAATCATGCTTTCTTAATTGTCATGTTTTCTTAGCAGTTATGCCAGCAAGTGGGGGTTTTGTAAAAAATGTTATCAATTCTGTTACACTATTGTCTCCATTGTAAGTCTACCTATAGATAACAGAGTTGACGAGGACAGACAGGGACACCAATTGTACCCACAATTATAGAATGAGTCGTATATATATATGGTTTACCCTGCTTATTATACCAGTAGCCCCTTGACCTAAATGCGCCTACTGGGATGTGACAGGTTTCAGAGTGATTTACTGTGAAAAGGTCACCATCTGCCTCCAGTTCCCCCTGATCCAGATCCAGACCCCTCCTCTTCTCTTCTGAGGTCGCACATTATGTACAAGCACAAGGCTTACTGCATCATCTCAGGCAGGCCGGTGTTCTTGAGTAAACGTCTACCTTGATTACAGATGATCAGAAGAACGCAGGTGTCATCGTTCAAGTGAGGAGCAGAGCGCTCCAGCACACTGTCCTCTGCTGGAGAGACCGAGCAGGCCTGGTATAGAGATGACGATAGAAGCACACTTGAACATTTTTTGTCTTGGGCTCAATAAATTATAAGAACTTTCGATACTATCATTAATTAACAGTATATCATTTTATTTTCCCCCATGCAGTGATAAGGAATGATCAGTTACACCACTGAAGCTTCTGCATAGATGACAGAACAGTGGTGTGGTTTGGGGTTTGTTTATTGTGAATAATAATTGTAGTAAAATCGGCACACACTGTTTATTCCATAACAAAGCAACATATATGTATAGCAACAAGATGATCTTGACAGTAACTGATCCATATAAGAAAAAAACAATAAATTATATGTATCTTATCATAGATAAATAGCTATGTTTCCTGTTTTATATATAAAAACATCTTTTTATTTTTCTAAAGAGTATCTGCTACCTGTCTAAACGTAGGTGATAATATACATAATATACATAAACTCTCAAACATGAAACACCCACGCAGAATCCACACACCCACACACACACACCCACACCCACACCCACCCACCCACACACACACACACACACACACACACGACTATATTTTTATACTCTAACATATTTTTTTTTTTGCCTGACGTCAAGGTACTGTAACAAAAATGTTGTTATTACTCATTTTTTATATGTAATTGCTCATTAACATATGTCTCATTGCATTAGAGATTGTGATCACCTAGTGGTTATAGCTATGGACAGAAATCTCACACGTTTGAGCACTAGAGAGTATTTTAATCTCAGTCTGATCCAGGGCATTGGTCTGGCACTGTTTGCACATTTGACACTAATGCAATGAATAATGTGCATTTATCCACAGCAACCCTTCAGGCCTTATTTACACAATATAAAATTAATGTTATTGTGGCTTTAATTCTGTAATGGCCATATTGAAAATAACTCACTTCACCCTCAGACCATCTAAGATGTAGATGAGTTTTTAGGTTTTTTTTGTCTATGGGAACAGATTTGGAGAAATTCAGTCGTACATCAGTGTCTCAGCAACTCAACCACATCTGGTCAAGGCCCTTTTTATCATCTGTATGGACTGTCATTCTGACGCCACCCATTCACTGCAGAGCATCCATTGCTGAGACACTGATGCAATGATACAAATCCGATCTCGGATGGCCCGAGGGGGAGCACATTTCATTTTTGGGTGAACTATTGCTTTCATGTACAATGTGGGAACCAACAAAGACAACCAGAAATAACAATAAAGCGCAAAGACACAAACAAAAACATGTCACGCAAAAAATGACAAAAACCTGAAACACTAAAAGGACTGATTTACATTCAGACGAAACCAAGCTAAAGAAATAAACACTGAATCAAATAAATCTTGATCTCGATGCTCAGCCTCTCTTTATAGCTTAATGATGAACTAGATTCATAGTAGATTTCTGTTCACGCTGCCTGCAGGACTGACTGTCAGCTCTAAGCGTGCTATTTTTAGACAGTCATGAGCACTGGAATATTTATGTCCTTGCTGGAGGACTGATCTCTTAAGGACCATTTAGAGGACTGAGACAAGGCCAAAGGCACTGTTTCTAAAGGGGAGAATCAATGTTTACTTAAACATGTAGAGCTGCTACCTAGTAAGTATGTAATTCTGATGCATCTTCATGATTTTAATGGTGAATTCTTTTGTTTTCTATTAATGCAACATAATTAGGAGTGAATGATGCACATTAGGTGTGTAACTGATGCTTTATCTGCGTACTTCGGCCGCACAAATAAACCGAATAAATAAGGGAAGATTATTAAAATCTGTATTCACTTACTTGCACTTAAAGTAAACCAATATAAAACACTTCATGTGTGACAAAGGCAACTTCTAGAATTATTCCCACTCAGCAATCTCTTCATTCATACACGTGTCCAGAATGTGGACCTGCGGCTTCAGTGCATTTGTTTAAAGATGATTTCAGGAATGGTTAAGTATTTGACAGTATAGTGCACTAAACACTCGTCGTCAGAGGGGAAAGAGCTACTGTCAATCATTTGAGACGATGAGCCTAAATGCGGTAACATTTTCAAATTTAAATCCTGATCTCAGCTCGGTTCAAGCTGGAATTCTTTCCTGAAATTCCAATGGACTTTAATGGCCTCTGATTGGCTGTTTCCTCTGATAGGCGTATGATTGGCTGAGGTTTGGCTCTGGTGGTGAATCTCTGAAACTGGCGTCTCTGTGACTTGTGCAGGGTTAATGTCTTTTGGCCCGCTGAGCACTCTGGGTGCAGGACGCACAGCAGGCGGTCTTATAGTAGGAGTACACACAGAGTCGAGCCTGGACCACCGTTACACAGTTATGTCTTCTGTCTTTACAGTTCTCATCTGCAAAGAGAGGCAGGGATTATAATCCGAATCCTCATACAGAATGCACTCTCACTCTCACACGCACCTTCGAAGGGACTGCAGGGGATGGTGTTGCAGGAGCGCTCGTGGGCCGGTCTGGAGTCCAGGTCACAGGCTGCGTTGTGCTGTTTGTCTGCTGTGAGACAACGCACCTCCCGCGTCTGCACCCCTTCACCGCAGGACCGAGAGCACTGCACAGACACAGAGGGCAAGTCAGTGACAGCAGAAGAAGGGAGGACAGGTGGATGGAGGGAGGAAGCCGTCCTTACCGTGCTCCACTCGGTGCTGAACCACTGAGGTTTGCAGGGCTGCAGTTCACACGGCTGCACCGGAGACGGCTTCTCCAGGTGTGAGCACTCGCTGACGGCGCTCACGCTGAAGTCACTTCCTGTCTTCTTCACGCAGATGACGTCCCTGCGCTGGGTGCCGTTTCCACACGCTGCGTTACACTGTTCAACAGAGAGTCCAGAGACAGAAGGGGTAAGGCTGAGGAAAGGCTGCTCTGTGCCTGCTTAAAACTCAGTGTGACGGTGTATAAATGCCTCTTCAGACGTGCTTCAGTGTCACCTTCGCACTGTAAATGTAGCAAGAGTGACCAGCACTAACACACACTCGTGACAGTTCGCATGTCTATTCTATTCTGATCTGGTCTGGTCTAGTGTAGTCTTCTTTATATTATGCAACTTTACTCTGTTAATGTTATTCTATTTTACGTTGTTGCGTTCTGTTTTCAGAATGTTTATAGTTAGTCTTTATAATGCAAATAACCTTCTACCAATTAGTTTCCTTCCTATATTATTCTTTTGTTCAATATGACACTGTTCTACTCTACTTTGTTTTATTCTGTTCTATCCTATTTCCTTTTTTCTACTGCATTTCATTTATTAAATTTGATTCTATTAATTCGTTCATTGGATCTTCGATTATATTCTAAGTACTCTACACTATTCAACTCAGTCGCTGAATGTTCTAATGGAATTATTTAAACTTTATTTCAATTAAACATTCAACATCATTCGATTCAATTTTATTCTACTCCATTCATCTATTAAATTATATTCTATTCTGCATTATCCAAAAATTGATAATTTTTTGTTTAATTGAAATAATTCTAATTGGATTCTATTGCATTATTCTCAATTCTAATCAATTTTTTAATCATTCTGATTTTATTTTTAAAGTTGGATTATTTTATTATTATTCTAAATTGTTCTACATTTATCATTGGTTAATTCTATTTATCTGAATTTTACGCAATTTTATTATGTTCTATTTAATGTTATTCCATTTACTGTAGCATTTCTATTATATTTTGTTCTATTTAAATGTCTAAGGTTTCCTTTGATGTTATTCTATTCTATTCTTTGACTTGTTCTTCTGATGTATTCCAACACAGGAGTATAATTCAGTGGTGTTTGCTGTAGCAGACGGCCCTCACCTGTCCCCAGGGTCCGGTGTACCAGAGGTGGGTGGTTGTACAGGGACCCCCGTTACAGGCCTTCATATCAGCCGGTTTCTCCCCGACACACTCCACACCTCCATCTCCTTCTCTCCTGCCTCCGCCGGTCAAGCACACCACCTCTCTCCGCTGGACGCCCGGCCCACACGTCGCAGAGCACTGACAGAGAGAGAAACAGTCTTCCACATCAATACATAAACAAATGGTTTCATCAAATCAGCTTCTGCCAAGCCAAGTGCAAGCATGAATCTGACTGGACACTACTCACAGTGTTTGTCCAGTCCGTGAAGTACCAGTTAGTGACACAAGGACCCATTTGACAGTCCTCGGTGCGCTGTGGGCGGACCCTGTCACTGCACTCCCTGTCATTCACAGTGTTGCCATGGTCACTGACACAGCGTATGCTCCGGGTTCTTTTTCCCACTCCACAATCCACTGAGCACTGTGGGAAACATACACACACACACACTGATATGACCCAGATCAAATGAGTTTCATAGGAGGAATTAACACAGGAAACCAACCAACCAAGCGAATGTAAAAAAAAAAAGCATTTTAATTGGTCTTTTTAATTCTCTTCATAAATCTATTATACACTCAAAATCAAAAATATCATCACTGAAACCCAATAAAACGGCAATATTAATCCATACTGCCATTCAAGCATAAAATCTGCACTCTTTGCTAACAGGCTTTTGTTCTGCTGGCAAGGCTTGAAAATATTTACTAAATGAAAATGAATGAATAAATATATTGAATATGAATATTTGATTTGTATATGTACTGAGAAATTAGTGTGTGAATTTTTTTATTTTTTTTTGTCTGACATTGCACAGAAACAATAAATCACAATTAATGTTGTTTCCAATCTTACTTACTTACCCAGCAGTGTCGCAATAAAAGAAACTGCTTAATGTTTTGTAAATTGAATTTTCTTTCATTAAAAACAGAAGAAAAACAATAGTGTTATTATGTAAACAAACCAGCATTTAAAGGGTAAATATGGTTGTTAATTCCATTAAACTTGTGACCATAGTTGCTTTTTGGAAATGCACCCCAGGACCGATGTTGGTATCTGTAACACTTTTTTTTTTTTATGGTTAAACCTATTATTATAAATAGCCTATTAATAGTTAGTGCGGTAGTTGTTAAAGTGCCCCTATTATGCCTTTTCAAATATGATCGTTCATGCAGTGTGTCATGTAGCTGTGTGTGAACATAAACTATCTGCAAAGTTGTGACGCCGACAGTTAACGATAAATAAAGTTATTGTCTATCAAAAAAAAAAAAAAAGAGTCGCCTTACATTGGCCTACATGAGTCATCAGCAATTTAAATCTTTCTCTGTTACGGATCCACGTCACTAAGTAACATATTTGCATCATGTCCGTCCACATTCTACGCCGTAAACAACTTGCCCCGCCCCCAAACAGTACAATTTCCGTGTGGATTACATCATGTGAAGAAGACGCTGTATCCAGTGAGAGTTAATTTGTTTTATATGCCCTTCTGAAAGATGAATCTACAAAGAATG
>JAUCMU010000030.1:3256784-3268249 GCA_032275025.1 Enteromius treurensis
TTATTCGAAAAGAACGAACCTGCAAATGTCTCAACTGACCAATCAGAATCAAGCATTCCAGAGAGACGTGTAATAAATATGTATATGTGCACTAATAGACGGCTAATATTCTAGTATTATGCATGGTAATAAGTAGTACAATAAAGTGCTATATAATAGTAAATAAATGAGCTGTGGTCCTTCTCAGGTCTCTTACCGTGCTCCAGTTGGTGCTGATCTCCCAGTGTGAGCAGACTCGAGGGTGGCAGGGCTGGGTGGCGTTGGGACGGGTGAGACTGGAGCAGCGCTGAGGGTGGACCATGGTCGAGCGATTCCCAAAACTCTGCCTGCACTGTATGTGACGCTGCTGCACACCCCAGCCGCAGGACACACTGCACTCGGACCACGAGCCCACATCCCAGCTACACACACACACGGGTTCACTGAGATAAACACTACACAGCAACCCTAATACAGTATACTCACACAGAACGTCTGTGGAGCAGCAGAAACATGAGCATGTTTTAAGAGCCCTTACAGACATGATTCAAATACATTGTTTCTACTACTTTTCTAGATGGATGAACTTCTTTTTGTTTGACGTGAACAGTGTTTAACGAAAAGATATATGCCACACATGCTGTCAATTATTTTCTGAATTTAATTTTTTGTAATAGATGGCAATAAATACATTAACATATTTTCTAGTACACACACACATGTGTGTTTACTGTGTATATTTCTTATGTGTACACACACACAGAGTATATATTTTTAAAATAATATATTTATAATATAAATATAATATATTTATACATATTCTTATATGTGTAATATATAAACATTACATACTTTTCTTAAATATATACATGCATGTTTGTATTTATATAAACATGATAAATATACAGTATAAATAAAAAAATAATCGGGGTTTATCGTTTGATATCACTAACACACACACAACCACTGTTGCATTTTTGGTTAAAAATACAGTAATATAATGATTAAATTTGAGAAAAAACTAGTTCATGCACATGCAGAGTTACTCACAATGGTGGACAGGGATGGACGTTACAGGGTTCCTCCTCAGGCACAGGTTTGGTTGCCGAGTCACATCGTCTCTCATGAACGTCCTGTTCTGTGTGTCGATTCACACACACAATCTCTCTGTACTGAGTGCCTGAATACACACAAACACACATACACACATCACAACACCAGCAAACACACATAGTACACCATTTTTAGCGGGAAGTGGTGTAAAATGGCAAGGCATTCTGGGTAGTAGTTTACAGTCTCTGTGATCATCTCGTCTGTATATTGTTTTTTTTCTCTTTTATAGGAAAAGTTCACCCAAGAATAGAAACCATCTTAAAATGTTCTCACCTCAGGTCATCCAAGATGTGATTAAGTTTGTTTTTTCATCACGTGTGTCACTGTCTCATCAGTGCATTCTCTGCAGTGAATGGGTCGCGTCAGAATGAGAGTCCAAACAGCTGATAAAAACATCACAACAATCCCCAGCACTCCAGTCCATCAGAAGGAACAGATTACAGATTCTGATATTTTTGTTAAAACCATCTTAATGCTGGATTAGTTTGATCTTGCGTCTTCTCCAGGTGTTAACTGATGGACTGGAGCGCTGTGGATTATTGTGATGTTTTTATCAGACTCTCATTTTGAGGGCATCCATTCACATCCATTGCTGAGACACTGATGGAATGATACATTTCTCCAGATCTGGTGAGGAAACACACTCAGATGACTTGAGGATGAGCACATTTTATAAGGATTTTGGGTGAACTATAATTTTGTTTAAATCAAGTCTAAATCTGAGCTATAGTAATGTTGATGCTTGTAAGTCTGCAGCTCTCTAAACACACCAGAAGGAGGCGGCAGAGAGCAAATTCACACTGGGCAAATCAGATGAATCAAAACCAGTGGTGAGCAGCAGAGAAACACACACAGCCCTACAGAGGAACTCCCTAACAGTTTGGCACATGTACGCCTGTTCCAAAGCGCTTGGCTTTCTTCATGTCAGTAGGCAATGGGTTCATGTTCTCTGAGTGTTTCCAGCTCTCCTATTACAAATAAACACAGCATTAATCCACCACGTCCACTCCGGATCACAGGTTTAAAGAAGAGCCTCTCAAAGCAGTAATGTGTGCTGTCAACTGCTTGAAAAGCTAAAGCACAGAACAATGCTAAGCTGAACCGTGGATTTACAACTCACAAATAAGAATATGTAGTCAGTAAGTTTCTTTGGTAAACATTCTACTGAAAGCCTTTATGTATTATGCGCTATAAAAGTCGTTTTAATGCATTAATCATACCTCGTAATGCACTGTACATGAATAATTGTAACAACAGTTCATATATTATATCCATTATCAATTCATTGTTACACTATGCATTTTAAATTCTATCTATGACAAGATATATTACAGTGCACATTATAAATAATGGATTACACCCTTTATAAGGCATTATACATAAAGACTTGCATTATATAAAGTGTTACCGATTTTTTTCTTTTATACTCACCAAATCTGCATTTATTTGGTAATATTATGAAATATTGTTATTTTAATATGTTTCTGTGTTCTAAGCTGAATTCTCAACGTCATTACTCTGCGGTGTCACTTAAGTGAACAGAAAACATTTTTAATATGCTGACTGTAACATTTTTGATAATTCTCGGACCTTTTCCACAGCTAGCAGTGCATTCTGTCAGCGCGCCCCTCCGCCACACGAACGCAGGCTGATTGTCCAATGGGAGGTCCGTTCTTGGAGGGATTCGAGCGTTACGATTGGGTCCTAAGCCCTGTGGGCGGGGTCTCTCTTGTGGCCATCGTTCCGATACAGAGGAAGATGATGAGGAGGAAGGAAATGAATACGGAGGTGAGGAGGCAGAAGACGACACAGGAGGAGGAGCGACTGGGTTCTCCACCGCCACTGAGACACCACCTGAAACAGAGACAAGAGCCCTCAAAAACTAGTGAGCTGCCTACACACCACTGTACGCTAAACTATTAGTCACGCAACGGCGAAACCTTAAAATAGTGCTTCATGCAGAAATGAAAGAACTACATGAAATGCTTTTCAGAACTTAACTGCACGTTAGAGGAAATAAAAAATAAGCTGACCTATTGAGTGGTTTTTTCAAATTTAATTGGGACTTAAGTTGCATTTGCATAATTCTGTTGTCTTGGAAATGTGCTTAAAGTTTTACTGCTGAATGTCCTGACAAGCATTTGTGAACTTAAAATATTAATGCCATTTCTACTGAATCTTGCGTGTTACATATTTCAATTAAATCGTGATTACACGTTTGCAATGCACTTAAGTGTTCAGTCATGAAAGTGTTTTACTTAAGTGGACCCTTATTTCATTAATATTACTATTTTATTATCTTTAAACAGGTTTTTTTCAATGTACATTGAAGATTTGCAGTACACTGTAAGGACAAAGAAATGTTGTACATACGTTGTGCAAAAACAGTAAAGCACTAATGCATTGCCAACAGCTGCTGTCGCTCATGATTTCAAGCAATCTCTCATTAAAATGGTACTGCAGGTTACTATATTTGTGAATATCTTTTAGGAAATTCTGTTATTTTAGCGACATGCTATTCTCAGATATAAATGAAGTGTCACTGATAATGCCTTTAATTGCGATGCTGCTTCAGAAGGTAATCTTGCTGTCTGTGCAGGGAACAGTCTCACTAGGTTTTAATTCCCTGCTAAAAAGAAAGGCTTAGACCAGCCTGTGGTGTGCTGGTATTAGCTGGTTTAAGCTGATTTAGTTGGTCTCCTAGCCTGTTCCCAAGTTACAGTAGGGCTGGCACAGAACTGAGCCTGATTCATGCTTTTTGCCTCATGTCACATACTCTTACTGTGACCCCATTCTTCTAAAGCCTCTGTTAAACATCATCCTCTGCTGCCCATTGCACACACACACATTCTCCTGCAATGACCTTAAAAGGTTTCAGCGGTGGCCAATAAGTGATGAGAGAAATAAGAGAAGACTGCTCAGTGAAATATATTTATACGCACATATAAACACTGTAAATGTAGAGTGAAAGAGAAGATCATCAGGAGGGAAAAATAGAATCTGAGACGGTGGGTGAGAGAGAGATCGTGACAAGGAGATTGTAGGAAAACTCACTGATTTCTCGGAGCGCCGACCGTCCTTGCTCTCTCTCTCTGTGTACTTGTCTCTCTCCATCTGGCCGTTTCTCCACTGGGATGTAATATTCATAGTCTATGCCTGGATTCTGCCTGTGGAAAATAATCTACAGCGAGAGAGAGGCAGCAAAAAACAGGTTAATAAACTCCAGCATATGGTAACGTCTCACTCCATGACCGCATTCCAGTTAGTATCGGCCGTATTTCACTGATGCGCAGACACTCAGAACACACTCCTACACACACACACACACGCACAATGCAGTATGTGGACAGTCTTTCTCATAACATCTGAATAAACTTAAAGCTGAAGTATGAATATGAACGTTTTTATCAAATTTATCCAAAACGAAATCATCAGAGCTTTGATATCCATGCAGTTACTGTGTCAACAACCAACTCTGAATGACACCAAACTAAACCAATACTGAAGCTTAAACTAGTTTCATTAAACTAGTCTAATACTAACACTTAAATTAGTTTGACTACACAAACCACTGACACCCAAACTAGACTAGTGCTGGTAGCTGACTACCTATACCACCAACACCTAAACTAGACCAATACTAACACTGCAACTAGTGTAAATTAAAACATCTTAGTTAAACTAGATCAATACTGATACTTAAACTAGTATGGCTACACAAACCACTGGCACCTATACTACAACAATACTAATACTTTAACTAACATGGCTACCTGAATCACTAACACCTAAACCCCACCCATACTGTTATTTAACTAGTATGACAACCCACACTACTGACACTTAAACTAAAACCAATACCCATACTGGTTACACTTTATTTCGATAGTCCATTTAGACATTCTACTAACTACAAGTAACTTTGTAACTACATGTCAACTAATTCTTGTTAATTCACAGCTACATATCTACTAACTCTCAGAGTAGACTGTTATGGGTAAGTTTAGGGTTAGTAGAATACGTTTCTGATGGTCAGTATGTAGTATGTTGTGGACCCATCAAAATAAAGTGTTAGAAGATATTAAGCAGACAGTCTACTAATACTCTAATGACTGCTAGTTGACATGGAGTTACAAAGTTACTTACTGTTAGTCGAATATCTAAAGTGGACTATCAAAATTAAGTGTTACCCTATGACTAATCAAACCACTAACATCTAGGGAGAGTTAAACTATCACTGCATAAAATATTGGTAGTTAGAGTAGTCTGACCAATAAAACTACTGACACAAATACTGATACTTAAACAGTAGACATACTTAGACTAGTCATACCTAAACTAGACAAAAACTGATATTAAACTAGATCATTAAACTAATGGTAGCTAAAGTAGACCATTACTAATATTTTAACTAGTATCACAACTTACATACTGAAAATTAAACCAGAAAAACACTGCTACTTAAACTAAAATTGTAACTTAAATACTAATTATTAAGGTACTAGGACTAACATTACTACCAATACCCAAAACAGACCAATACTAACTGGCATCATGAAACTAGCAATACCTAAACTAGACTATTACTGACATTTATCTAGCATTACAACTTAAAACTAGGAAAAAACAGATAGCTAAACTTGTATGACATCGAAAACTACCCAAACTAGACAAATACTGATGATTAAACCAGTATCACTGTTGAAATATTGATAACAAAACTAAATACTGGCAACTACAGTACGTCTATCAAACCTACAGTACTGACACCTAAACTAGTATGACCCAAACTAGCAATTCCTGACCTATACTGATATATTCAACTAGAACCACAACTTAAATACTGATAGTGTGAGTATTTTTTATCATTTTAAAATACTTATTTGCCCATAATATATCGTGATATACACCATCACAGGAAAATTTCTCAGTTTCTAGCATGAGTTAGGAGAAGTGTTATATCCATGTAATATCATCATCAATAAACACAATAGTCATGTATAAACATGGTAATGGCTTATTCCTTCCATCCATTCCAGCAGTAAAGCCTCCCGGTTCAGAGTTTGTGCTCCATCACACACAAGCCAGATCTGTCTACCTCTTTCCACATAACTCTAATGTGTGTGTGTGTGTGTGCTTACGTATAGCTGCAGCTGGGCTGTTGTGGGTCCAGGAGCGGCGAGGGTTTCTCCTCTCTCTTCTCCCTGCTCTTGAGGCCCAGCTTTGGGTCGGCTGTACAGGAAGGTGGTTCCTCCAGCCTGATACTCTCCCGGAGGATCGACCGCCCAGCGTCCGTTCACCACAGACTGACCTGTTCCACTGCGCAGAGCTGCGGACACAAACACGTGCACTAATGAGCCACTCACCAACACAACATACAGAGCTGGGCACGATCTCAAAAGTCTTCTTGAGATTCATTCGACAGTCATTATTTGTTTGTGGAACGGCTGTTTTTAGCTGTCTGTAATTACAGATCTCAGTTCTGCTTGTGATGATCCTTTTATGAGTTTCCTACCATAATCACACATCACATGCAACTAGGAATTCTCCTGTTAGGAGAAGTTCATAGCAAGAGTTTCAAAGAAAGAGGAATAAAAAGAAAGGATGCAGCACAAACATCAAGAAACTAAAATGAAGCAAATGTGTTAGACACTCACAGCCTCACTCGTGAGACAGCTAATAATGGCGTCTCGTTCACATCTCAATAGCTTCAAGTCACCTTCTATGGAGAGCAAATGTAAATCTCAAACTATAGTCAGATGTGCCCCAAACAACAATAAAGGCAATCAAACAATATGAACTCATCATTATTGATCTAATTCTTCAGAGCTGTACAATTCACCACACACTGATTACACCATAAATGACTGACAGCTAACCAAGATCAATACAAATACTATACTGATACTTACACAAGTGTCATTAAACTACATAAACACTGATAGCTGGACCATCCAAAACAACTGACACCAAAACTAAAAACCTTAAACTAGTATCATGACATGAATACTGATACTAAAACTAGACTAACACTGATAACCAAAGTAGTATGAATACCTGGAATACCAAACTACTAACACCCAAACGAGTCCAGTACTGATAGCCACACAATTATTATTGACTGCTACAGAAACTTGACCATTCCTTAATTAAACTATCTCTACTAAAACACTGATAACTACACTACTGACATCCAAACTAGAAACAAATAGATGCTTGCACTAGTACTCAAACTAGATCAATACTCATACTACATCTTATATCAGTAAACAAGTGAGACTTAAACTAGCTAAACTACTGACATCTAAACTAGACCAATATTGACACAAACGGGTATGACTACTCATATTACTGATTCCTAAACAAATCAGATACTAATACATAAACTATTATCAATACTTAATGTAGACCAACATTAAGACTACCAAAACTAAACTAGACAAATATTGTTATTTAAACTAGTGAACTACTGTAAAACTAGTTATATTTAAACTATATAAACTAGTTTAGGGATCACTAGTTAAAGTAAAGTTAACTAGTGATACTAGTAAAACGGATACTTAAACTAGTGACACCCACACTAGACGAATACAATTCTTCTTCTTCTCCTTTTTTTCTTTTGCAAATGATCTTTTACCAGCACTGTCTGCAGTAATGCTGGAGGATTGTGGGTGGTTTCCAGGGTACTGCAGAGGGCAGGGCTATAGTACTCAGTGCTAGAGGAAATATAAACAATAATCCCGTGATAGTTCACACTTCTGATGCAATAAAACTGGGTCAGACAGAATCAATGAGAGATACAGGAGAGAGCAAAGCCGAAGCCAAGAAAAAGGATGTCAGAGAGAGAAAAAGAGCTGATTTATCATGTAACCCGGTAAGTGTTTTGTCTACTAGAGCAGTCTGCCTCCGGGGCACAATCACACCGCACTAGAACACACAGAGAATGGACCTGGGCGTACAAACACAGACTTGTCCATGAGTCTGACTCAGGGTCATGTTCACTTATGAAAACATGCCTGCATTACTTAATCCAGCCCAGAGAGATCGCACCATCAGCCCCGAATATGTGCATTCCTGAGTCATGTTCAGGCTAATATTAAGATGAACGTAATATCAGCATCCCTCTCAGGACAGTGACTCATCGCTTCCCCCAACGCACCGCACGCTCAAACAATGGGACATTATCATCTGAATTGAGATGTACACGCTCTAGATCATCTGAAGTGATCAACAGCAGCTGTGGAGCATTTGAAAAACATCCCTCTGCTCTTGATCGCTGTAGTTTAGGAGCTGAATGTTTGGCTGGAGGTCTGAACTCTGAGCTGAGTTAAAGCCGACGAACAATGACCAATTCATACAAATCTCACATTAGCAGGTAGAAACATATCCTGTTGTATACAGCATGCAAGTGCATGCATTTACAGTCACACACACAAACTCAAGAATGTGATGATTCGTCTCATTTAAATTAAGCTAATCACAAAAGCAATCCAACTAAATTCTGTGTTTATTGTTATTCACAACTAAATTCATCTGACTTAATATTCCAGTAATATTCCAGTTCCAATTATATCCAATTAGGTCACCTTTTTGCGATAGAAATGCTACAGTCTTTTTAATTTCTTCAATTGTTTTCTGAATGCTTGTGACCAAAAAATCAATCACACTGTATTAATAAAATCATAGCCATAGGTAGCTGTCTAGGGCTACAATTTTAATTTTGATACGGATAACACAGGGCAATTACAGTTTATTTATTTACTTTCATATTTTATTACACACTTGTAGTAGGTGTTTTTTTAGAGGAAGGGGGCACAACAATACTATTCTGCTTAGGCACCCATTTGACCAGCAGCGGCCCTGGGGGGATATTATGTTGTAAAATGGCAAAAAAATAAAACATTGATATGTTTTGGCTTGTGTCTAAAGAAATTGTCTTGATATATAATAGTAATCGATTAAGTATGGTTTTTATAATAATTAATATTTTTATTTCTACTTGATAAAGTAAATTATTTATCTTTTGGAAAATAATTAAATGTTTTTGATTCAAATTAAATTAAAGTCTGTGCCAAATCATAAATATAATTAAAAATAATAATAATAAATCGTGCTGCAATGATAACTTTGTGTCACAATCACACGGACCCTCCTGTGTTCTCTGACCTAATTTCTGTCTCTCCTTGATTATGTTAGTCAGTTCACTTGTGTCTTGTTAATTAAATTATTATCCTCACTGTTAAAAAAAGCATTAAAAATGGTCAAATGGCTGCCAAAAAATTACAGTAAAAATAAATAAAGTGCAAAAACAATATAAAAATTATTTTACAGATTATTCCTTGTTTCATTTGCTTTTTGACTAGCCATAGCTTCCAGTCAATTCTTCTTTTTCTTTTACATTTCTTTTCTTCTCTGGTTTGGTTTGTGTATTTAAGTACCTATCTGGTCAGTTTGAGTTTGCTGGTTATTGTTTAGACCTCACATGTGCTGGTTATGGATTACATGATCCTCTGTGTTTGTTGGAATAAATACCCTGTTTGAATTGATCTTCTTCTTCATGCACCTTTACCTTCATCTAGCAGCAGCGTGACACTTTGTGGATTTATATGGTAATTTTTACACCATTTTAAGCCCCATTTGCTGTCACCATGACATTTCAGATTGAATTATTCTGCCCTGCAAAAGCAAACCTTCAAACCATCATCACAACAAAAAGTGACCACACACATACCAGCACGTTTGTGTTTCTCTCATGGTTGGGGACTTTCCATTTCACATAGAGCTAATTATATTCTCTGACCCGTAACCTAACCCTCACACAAAGCTTTAGGCCGTTATACATTTTCATTATCATTTTGCATTTCGTTGAATTAAGTCATTTCCTCAAGGAGAAAAATGCAGAAAAGGTTTCAGAGCAGATATTTGGTCCAGATCAGACCCAGTTCGTACCGAGATAGTTGGGACTGGCCCGTCTCTCAGTGATGTTGATGGCCGTGGCTCCGGGCGGGATGTCCAGGATTTTGTGGTAGCCCAGAGGGACGCTGGTGTTCAGGAAACTTCCCGTGACCCTCTCGCAGGTGCCATCTCCACCGCCGCACACGCCACAGCGATCCCGGACCAAGCCTGAGCCCAGCACACCGTCACAGCCCTCGCTCTGACACACACACGGAGGAAACAATCACTTCATTACATTGCAACAAGAAGCTGCCAGATTCAGAACCAGTATTCATGAAAAGTCTTGTGCAAAGAGTTGCTCCTAAAGACAAAATTGGAAAAACTGGGGGCTTCCTGATTCCAGTAAAGATAAAAATGTTATTCACAAAGCATCTTAACCTTTAAACAAGTGAGACTCAAAGTAGACCAACACTGACAATTAAACCAGTTTGACTAGTACCACCTAAACTAAACCAATATTGACACAAACGAGTATGACTACTCATACTACTCACTTCTAAAACTAATCAAATACTAAGACATAAACTAATTTCAATAAACTAGAGAGACTTAATGTAGACCAACAGTGACACTTAAACTACTATGACTAAACTAAACTAGACAAATATTGTTACTTCAAATTAAATCTAGTGTTACTTAAACTATACAGTACAAACTAGTTTAGGGATCACTAGTTATCACTGGTTTAAGTATAATAACTAGTAGTTTCACTAGTTAACTAACACCATAACTAATGAAACTAATTTTCTTAATAGTTTTGCTTGTGCAAATGATCTTTTACCAGCACTTGTGTCTTTAAAAGAGCTCTTAAGATCAAAAAGTGTTTGGAGTAGGGAGGAGGACTTTTAAGAAGCTTAAGAGTTTCTTGAGAAAATGGCCAAAACACGAAGAGAGTTCTGATCTGTTCTGATGTTACAGTGGTATCGTCTGGGTCTGTTTCCTCACCAGACAGCGTCCTCCCACACACACGTCGTTGGGTGTGTTATTTGCGCAGGGCGTTCCATCTCGTACCCTCTCCGCCTGCCGCACGTAGAAGCGATACCCGACCGGTCGACAGGTCAGCTCACACTGCTGCTCCAGACCCACTGTTAGAGAACAACACAGCAGAGCATCGGTCAGCACCACTACTGGACTCTGTGTCAGAAGAAGATACCATACTAACCCTCCAAAACCATTCAACCATCAAAAAGCTGCTGCAAGAATTAGTCATTCAGAAAATAGTGACCCACATGAGTGGATGTCAGTGATTTTTAATTACACAGTTTATTTTTGTTAAATTTAATAAAATACAATAAAAATAAGAATAACTTCCCATATGTAGAAAAAAAAAGAAATTCTCTTTTTTTATTGTATTTTTGCTGTATCGAAAACATACCGAACCGTGACACTACTGTATCGTATCGAACCGAACCGTGATT
>JAUCMU010000030.1:3268349-3286564 GCA_032275025.1 Enteromius treurensis
GCTCGAGTTCCTGAAAGGGAACGTCTCAAGGTTATGAATATAACCCTGTTCCCTGAAGGAACGAGACGCTGCGTCTCATGGCCACACTAGGGTTTAGGGTCTCTTGGCATAAACCAACCTGGGTGCGCTTTTTAGCGAGACACAAAATATGTACCAACAAGTACATATCACTGCAGTTTCCACCAAAATGAACACTAGAGACACTTTTTACTCCTTTTCACACAAATTTACAGAGTTTTGATTAATAAAGTGTCATTTTTGTACAACTACTTGAAGAATATCAAGTTATGATTTCAAAACAATATTAATATTCTTTAATATTTGAAAACTGCTGCTTTTGAAGGTTATCATCACACATATCCAGCTTTATATCTATGTGTTTTCATAGACGCTAAGTTTGTTCGTTAGCTCACCGAGTACAGAGATGCACTTGAGAGACGAGGAGAAATGCCTGTGTAACTACACTTCAACAAAACAGTTCAGATCTGTGTAAAAAGAAGCTGAAATGACACGGTTACATCAACAAATGTTGTTTTGTATTTGTTAACACTATCGGGTAGGTTTAGGGTTGGATCTGGTGCAGGGCATATTTCCAACATGATTGAGCAACTGTCCACAGATATTTCAATTCTGAACCATCGCAATACATACCTACATCAATTAAATAAAAATGTGCCAGGGTTCATGTATTGAATCTGTGTTTTAGTGCCACTCAGTGGACATTTCTCTTTGAAACTGTGGTGAAACATGCAGTAAGGTATGTAAAAACAAAAAGTGCACAGAGGTACATATTTTTATGAGACCAGGTTGGAACATTTTTCACGGCTTGTCCGCATCAAGCTTTCAAATCTAAAGCTTAATTTTAAAAAAGAAATACCACCAGCAGATCCTATTGTTCTGTATAGGACTCACCTGTAGGCTGCACCTGCGGTACTCTTTGTCCCGTCCAGAGCATCTGTAGTTGTCCCTCCAGTCCCTCTCGGCTTGGTTTCTGGAGGGCTGCAGGCCCCATGGCTCGGGGTTTGGGTTTGCTGGCGTCTGGACGCCGTGGGGAGGAAGCTCTCTTGGAGTGTGTGATCGCTGGATGGTGTGTGTGTAGGAGTGTGGGACTTGGCGATAAGCTCGACCATCAGGGCGTCTGTCTCGGGCCCTGTGTCTCTGGGTCAGGGCCCGTGAATGTGGGCCTCGCTCGTGTTCCCGCAGTCTCTCCATGCGTCTGTGAGTCTCTCCATCACCTGTTTTTTCGGCTAAAGGATCAGTCTCCACGTCTGCTGCCTCCATCTCCTTTTCCTTCTCCTTTCGTTCTCTGTTAACAGCGTCTGTGGTAATTTGCTCTTCTTCTCCTGGTGTTTTATCCACATGAGCGCTGGAGTTCACACTCAGAGCGTTGAGACCGTCTGTGTAGGTGGTGATGTTGTGCCGTCGTGTGTGTCGAGTGTGACGGTTTTGTCTGTGTAAAGGAAGAGAGAACGGCACTCTGCCGTACCCAAACTGTCCGGGACGAATAGAAGAACTAGACCTGGTGTGACACGGATGAAAAATAACACACTGTATGAGCATGCTAGAAAAGATAAACACATTAGACATCAAGATTTAAAAGCTAAAAGCATAACAAAGTCATAAAAATCCCGTTTAATACACCAGATGTTGAAGATTGCAGATTGGTGTGTAAATTGGTTGTAATTGGTGTGTTTGTGTGTGTTTTTTCAGCAAGGCTGCATTAGGTGACAGTAAAAGATTTATAATGCTAGATTTAAAATAAGTGATGAAAAAATGAAAATGCATCATAGTTTCCACAAATCAATTGTTTAGCATAACTGTTCTTAACATTTATATTAATCAGAAATGTTTCAAATCAGTATATTAGAATGATTTCTGAAGAATAATGTGACACTGAAGACTGGAGTAATGATGCTGAAAATTCAGCTTTTAGCACAGATATAAATAAGAATAAATCTCACCAACCCCAAATTTCTGAACAATTATTTAATGCTTAATTAGTAACATTATATACTAGAGATGTGAAATTTTACATAATATTGTATAAGATAGAAATGTTTAATGGAAGTGAATATGCACGTTCACAATGCACAATGTAAGCTTATATTGGAGTATCTGTAGTGATGGACACACACTGCCCCTGACTCTGAAGTGGACAAACTGCAATATATATCATGCAACCATGCAAGTATGACTGAGCTGTAAGCAGGAATGTCTTCCCTAACCGCCCTTCTCACCTTCTTACAGATGCTGGATCTCTATTGGTTACCGACCTTCTGCTTCCAGTGCCTACAGCTCTGCCGGGATTGGGTGACCGTGCAGGAACTCTTCCATAGGGAAGTGAAGCGGATGAGGAAGGTGAGCGGTACACCGAGACCGGCTCCTGATTGGGCGGACCAAACTGCCCTGGCCCAGCGCTGCCAGCTTCGTTTCGGTAGAGCGGTAATCCAGGATTGGGATTGGCTGGGAGAGGCGGGGAAAAGTAAGGAGGCCTCTCAGCGGCCCCTGCTTCGTACGGAGGGGGCTCGTTGACGGGATACAAGGAGTTATAGTATGGTCTGACCGCAGAGATCACAGGGGTGTTGTTTGGGACGCCCGGTGGAAGGTAAACCGGTCGGTTCCACACAAGAGGAGGGGTTTGGGGAGGTGACATACACTGTCTCCGCCTCTCAGACACGCCCACTCCGCAGCTCTGAGAACACTCCACCCACTCGCTCCATGGACCCCACACTCCTTCAAGAGCCTCTACTTCTGTCTGACGAGACTTTCGTCCAGCCGCCTGTCAGAGGAAGATTTAGGATTAGTAAACTGAAAGCTGAATAAATTAGATTTCTGTTGATGTAATGTTTGTTAGGATAGGACTATATTTGGCTGAGGTAAAACTATTTTAAATCTGGAATCTGAGGGTACAAAAAAAATCTAAATATTGAGAAAATTGCCTTTAAAATGGTCCAAATGAAGTTCTAAGCAATGCATATTACTAACCGAAAGGTTTTGATGTATTTGCATAGGATATTTACTAAATAATATCTTCATGAAACAAGATCTTTACTTAATATCCTAATCATTATTGGCATATTAGAATATTTTTTTTTACATTTTGACCCATTCAGTGGCTATTACTACACATATACCTGTGCTACTTATGACTGCTTTTATGCTCCAGGGCTACAAATATCTCATTTCTTTTGAATGGAGAATATGATCGTCAGGTTTTGTTCCTATAGCTCCAGTGCTGTACAGCATGAAATTCTCAAAGTCATATTCATTTTTGAATTTATATTTTTACTTAAATATTTGTGCAGATAAAGCAATGTTTGCACTAAATACAATCATAATAACTTAGAAAAGTTTCAGACCCTGCCAGCTGTAAAAACAAACACCTCAGACAATTGCACAACCACAAAACCAGCCCGGGTGCATGAGCTGAAACCTAATAAGAAATATTTAAAGAGAAGTCTGATCTATATCAAATTACACAGTGTAAATCATAAGATTAAACAAGCAAAGCATGAACAGTTGTTTTGAAAAAACACAGAATAATTCTCCAAACCACACCCGACAACACACAAGTTCAAACACATGTCCTGTTCTGTCGTGCTCGGTGATGAATGACATGAGTGCGACAGAGGCATTATTAAACTAATGGTGTGTGCTGCATTCAGGAAGAGGCTGGACTCTGGAGTTCAGCCCAGTGCAATGACATTCTTTACAGTGCTGGACGCAGATTTGATCTAATTCCAGTTACTTATATAACCTCATTTCATCAATCAGGAGGGAAGAATTCGAGCGTCTGCAGGGCAGGCAGAGGTAGAAGGGAAGAAAGCAACAAACAAAAGAATCCATTCACTTCACCAAAAAAAAAAAGACAGAAAAAGGACAAGAGAACAAGGCCTGTAATGCACCTCTGATCCTGTCTAAACTGCCATCACGGTCACACAACGCCAGCCTGTGTGTGCACTGACATGTGTGTGTGTGTGTGTTAGACAGGCAGAGGGTTAAAAACCCAGCACTGGCTGGACAAACCAGGTGGTTGGGTTAAAAACTTAAGAATTGCTTAAAAACTATTAGATTTCTTGCTTAAAATTAATCCAATATATGTATTAACATTTTATTAACACAAATGTTTATTAATATTTTTTAATTGCTTATTAATAAATGTTTACCTTGTGTTTATTCCTGATGCCTTCTAGTAATGATGTGTCTGGTTTTTACTTTACAACCTCAGTTGGGTTCATTTTAAAACAACTGTATAATAATTTTAAGCATTAGCTGAATTGAATAAAACTGGGTTTTGTTCCAGTGTTGAGTTGTTTTGTAACCCAGTTTTATAGATAGATAGATAGATAGATGTTTTTGGAGCTGCATCGGCTGCAGAAGCCAGTATAATCTGCATGTGTGTGATTTCCTGCCTGTTATAACATCTAGCATGCAGCGCTGTCTGAAATGCAAGGAAAGACAACAAACTCATTTCTAGCTTTCTAAGGCATTTGTCTATGAGTATTTCTACTATAAACTGTTGTTGAAATAGAGCATAACAGTGTGCTGTACAAACTACACATGCACATTAAACTCTCAGCAAGAGTCTGCCACTGCAGCTCCTCCTGCTCTGGTGGTCCTCACCCTGTGTGTGTGTGTTTGTTTATGTGGTTTATGAGGACACAAATGTGTATAATGACATAGCTATTACAATATGAAGGTGTTTTGTGAGGACATCTTCAGTGTCCCCGTAATTCAAAAGGCTGTAAAAACATACTAAACGGTGTTTCGTTTTTAATCTAAAAGTGTGTTTAGTTTTCTGTAAGGGGTAGGTTTAGGTGTAGGGTCAGTGTAGGACAATACCCCATACAGTCTGTACAGTAGAAACACCATTACGCCTATGAAGAGACCCCAGAAAACATGGAAACCAACATCTGTGTCTGTGTGTGTTTGTGTGTGTGCTCTGAACACGTGCGTAACTGCTCGCTTGCTTACATGTGAGTGTGATTGTTTCACACCAACGCCCAATCACAGCCACATCTCACATGGTCCCAAAGGACAGCCCCACATCAGAGGCCAAGCAGATGACCAAAACAATGGAAAGATCAGCTCATGCGGCCCAAGTTAATGGTCAGATCCAGCAGTTTATCTCTCAGAGCAAAGACCATTTCAGCCGCTCCACAGACATATGGCAACACTCTGACAAACACTTCTCTCTAACGGTAGAGTATGCAAATGTAAGGGTCATCATCATCATCATCTTCGTCATCACTCACCGGCTTCTCTGGTTCCTCAGATGTTGTTAAGGACAGGACAGCAAACACACAACACCAAAACGCACACAATCTGCGAGGAAGAGGGAAAACACGAGTATTAGGAAGAAGAAGATATTAATTCAGTTTAATCATGTTGCGATATTAAATTATACTGCGATAATGAGCCGCTATATTAACACATGATGAGCGCTGTAAATTATAATGTTGATGGTCTACAAGAGGCTGATTAGATTAATCTCTGGACAATTAGGAAAATGTGTTAACAAGGCTAATACTAGCTGTCCCAGAATTCCTCCTGACTTCCCCACCCTGCGCGGCTCCTATTGGCAGTTCCTCTGGATATGACTTATCCTTAAAACATTCCCATATCAACCACATTCATAATGCAATGCCTATAACCCACATTTTAGGGTTCTGGTTGGTGGCTTTTCCGAGTAGAAATACTTGACGTTGTGTCATGTTGTTATGCATTGTCCTAATTTTAAGAAAACGGATTCTAAACTAAATTCCAAGTGGGTTGAATATAACATGTCTCGAACCATAAACTTCTGTTTAAGGGCCCAAGGTATGATACACACCTGAGACGGAATATCTTGTTCTTTAGTCTGGGTTAACAATTAGTACAGAATAGTCAAGATTCACACTTCACGATACATACTAACTTTGTTTAAGGCCTGTATGATAGCTATAATCATATTTTAACTATCGTTCTTATTCTGAGAATAAAGTAGTCCACATCATAACTGCAGGAGGCGATCATAATAAACAGAGCGATGCAGTGCACTAGTCTGGACAGTAATTATGGTTACAGTTAACTTTATAGCTACCTTTTTTTGGTTTGAGTGTGCTTTTAACTTGAAGTAAGGACTCTTCAGAGCCACTTTTATGAAGCAAAGTGAAACTAACCCTGAATGGTGGTGCCAAGGATATACAGTACAGTGTTTAGCAACAGATTAATAAGTGTCTCAGTGGTTAACCCATTAAATACCCATCAGTGGTTATAGGTTCAGTAGTGACAGCTAACACATTAATCATGGAGACAGTGTTATATATTAGCAGATCAATATGACGACATTGGACAATCAGTTAATTATGGATTTTACAGGCACATCATTTTCCAATGATTCTTACATTAAAACCTTTGTTTGGGCATGCAAATATTAATAAGAATGTTCTGTTATGAATAAACTGTTTTCACCTTCCATTAACTAATAATGCTCCACAAAAAGTCTTGATAAACCATTTGAAAATGATTAATGAACTAACTCAAAGTAGCATTTAAACAGTCTAAAACACTGTACCTAATTAAGTTGACTTAGTTTTAAGAATAAACCTGCATTAAAAAATATCAAGTGTACTCTATTTTTCATATTTTTCGACCCCAAACAGAAACAAGGTTAGGCTACCCTCCTGGATAACAGCCATCACGTTCCTGAAAGTGCATGACTGCTTACAACAACATCTGTATGTGTTTTATTAATTAGGTCACAGTTATTATTTTTATTATTAATTTCAAAACTCCTGTTCTACAGCGCAGGGGTCTGTGGGACCACAAACACTCCAGCAAGAGAACGCGAGGCTTGTTTGGACCAATAATGTTTATCTGTCTGGTGAGATTGCACATCATCTGTGGTTAACTATTAGTATTTGAGAACAGTGTAAAATGATGCATGACATATTGAGTGCAGCCGCAGACCCGTAATCACAGCCGTGGGTTAAAGCGGCGCACCACGGAAACCATAAGGACAGCATCAGGCCAGATCCAGAGTCCCAGCGCGCTCAGGACCCCCCGCCTCTGGCCACGTTTTTCACCAACTACTGGAGAAACCCGCCACAGTGAACCTGCGTCCGCGAACAAGAGCCCAAACGCGCCAAATAATCCGAAAGGAATGTTCGGAGCGCAATTCGAACCACTTAATTAAAACCAAATCGAAAACATTTAAAAGCGGCCTTAAATTTGATGCAAAACAACCCAGCCACGACCTGCTGCGGGGCGCACTGACTTCTTCCTTCCACTTTTAATTACTTAACGTTACTTAAAAACCGCGTCGAGAAATGACATGGGTGAAATGCTTCAAAATCATTTTGAAGTATTGGAATCCTCTTATCAAGACTTACTGTTTGTGAAATATCAACTTTCATAAACATACCCTAGCCTCAAATGAAGAAATGTGCTGGAACCTTTTCCTTCTTTGAGCTCATTAGGATCTATTGGAAATGATGATAGGCTATACAGCACTAGTATTCCTTTCGGATTTTTGACGTAAAGCCTATATGAAACCTGCGTACGCAACCTTTATTAGTATTTCTGAATATGTATGCGTATATCGCAGCCGTCTGATCTGATCTGAGCAGTCTGCTGTAGTTCTCGTGGTGGTGATCGAGCCAGACTCGAACCCGTGGCCGGCGGCAATGATGCGCAAAAGTCACAAACGTGCCCGGAGCCGCGCGTTACCTGCTCACAGATGCGCTCGTCATTGTCCGCTCGCGGATCCGTTCTTCTGCGTCAGGCTCGTGAAGAAAACAGAAACAAACACTAGATCCGCGGAGCTCAAGGAGCTGCTTGGCGAACTTTTCCTCGTTTCTTCAGACTCGTTCTCTACTCTCTCTCTCTCTCTCTCTCTCTCTCACACACAAACACACACACACTCCTCTGGAGTAAGAGAGGGAGGGGTGTACGTTTTTTTCCCCTGTCGTTCACCCAACTTTTTTTGTCCTTGTGTAAATGTGGTGTGACGCTGGACAGCCACACAGCTCTCTCTCACACTCTCTCTCTACCCCTAATTCAGTATGTACTGTATTGACATGATAGTTGTTACAATGTATTGCCAAAACATATTTTACATTGAATCTCAAACAGATATGTATTCAAATATAATAGTAATAATATAAACAAATAAATACATGCATAATTAATTAATTAAAACAGTCATTAAAACAAATCAATAATATGGATTCTCTCTCTCTCTGGTTGGTTGGAGATCTTGATACGTTTGGGTTGCTTGGGTTCAAATGGTGCATTATGTGAATTAGATAATGCAATTTTATAAATTACATTTGTAACACTTTATTTTGATAGTCCACTTTAGACATAACAGTAACTCTTCAACTCCATGTCAACTAGCAGTCATTAGAGTATTATAGACTGTCTGCTTAATATCTTCTAACACTTTATTTTAATGAGTCCACAACATACTACATACTGACTATCAGAAACGTATTCTACTAACCCTAAACCTACCCTAAGTAGTCTACTCTAGTCATGTACCTGCAAATTAATTCATGAGAAAATTAGTTGACATGTACTGTAGATTCAAAGTCACTTACTGTAGTAGATTGTCTAAAGGAGACTAGCAAAATACAGTATAATGCAATTTTTAGTGTTTATTGGTAATATAATAACTAAAGTCACGGTTTCTCTATAGTCTCTCTCTAATAATGTTGCATTGTTTTATAGATTGTAATAGACTTTTATATCAGTATATATTTTATATAAGTGATGGCACAATGCATCCATATCTGCACATATGACTTTTTCACCAAAAGTGAAAATGTAAAGTTTTGAGGTAGTAGTTTTTATATTCTCTCTCGTTCTCTCCATCTGTTTTTCTTCTCTTTCTCTTCTTTTTGCAGCACTGCACTCCTCCCGCTGGTTTCTCTCCAGGTCTTTTGTTGGCTCTGACACACACCTGTACATCATGTGTCATCACCTTCAGCAGAGACTATAGACATTTGCTCAGCAGTGAGTTCAGAATCACACTGATAACAGCACTATGTATAGTTCATAATATTTAATATCACCACACATTTAATATCTTTTCACCCTTTGAGGGTGATCGCTAAGGACAACATACTTGAGCACACACTGACGTTTTGAACTGTAATGGGTCATGTTGTCACAGCATATATTGGAATGGTGGAACCTACAGCAGAATATAAACGGTAAAATAAATATAAAAACCTAGAAAAATTGTCATATTTAAATGAATTGAATAATGGATGAAATATGATATCATGTATTAATATTATAAAACAAATATGGAAAAAATAAGAGTGTGACCGATCAACCCCGCTGTAGTGATCGACCGGCTCCTCAATGCTATCCCGCGTTCCACCGCCAGGCAGTAGGCATGCAGGACCCAACTACAACAGGAGAACTCATGGAGGCGACAGAGAACCACCCCAGGATGCTGGGGAGTAAGACCTGCCATCTCTCCGGAGGGTGGGCCAGGAGCGCCAGAGGGCATCTCGCTGCCAATAAGCAGGCCGGTGGCTCCTGGTCTCTGGTCCCCAATGGAGGTCCACCTAGACTGTCTGCAGAGGTTGCTGAAGGAGCTACAGAGGACTGGATTCACTGCCAACCCTCGCAGATCTCTCTGAGGTGAAGTACCTTGGCTTCCAGGTAGGTCGTGGCCTCATGCAACCACAGGAGAAGAAGTTGGAGGTGATACGCTCCGCCCCAACACAAAGACCCAGGTAAGAGCCTTTTTAGGGTTGGTTTGATCCTATCACTCCTTCATCCTTAACTTTTCCTCTTTAGTCGCCTCTCTGACAGACCTGACCAGGAACGGTCAGCCGGAGAAAATGTCCCTGAGGCTGAAGATCCCGTCCTACGAGCCTCAGATCTTAGCTTCCCCTTCCTGCTGCAAACAAATGCTTCCAACACGGGACTGGGAGCTGTCCTGTCCCAGGTACAGGAGTCGAGAGGGAAGCTCCGGCCGTCAAGTGGGCAGTCCTGGAGCTCCGTTTATTATCTCCTGCACTGTAAAATCTAATTAGCTGAGCTTACTTGAAAAAAGCATGCAAACCTATTGCGAAGTAAAGTGAAATAGAAGGAGTATGCTGTACTGACAAATGCTTAGTTAGTATAGTTTACTTAAATGTGAGTTATAGTAACTAAGAAAAGAACTGTATGGTGTATTTGATCCTTTACTTTAGGTTTACTCACTGACTTAGTATAGCTACACACTAACTCCCAGAATGCATTGCGGCAGAATAAATTACGCAATTGCTTTGTTTTACAGATGTTGTTGTTTTAATTAGCAAATTTAATTAACTGTCAGTAAGAGCAAATAAAATTGTTATACAATTGATTAAAGTGAATTTAATTTAATTGTTACCATTGTTGTGATTCGCACGCTGATTGACGAAGTTAAAACGTGACTTCTGCACATTCAAGTTTTACATCATCCAAATACTCATATGATTTATGGATAACATCAAAAGCATAAAAGAATGATTTTAAATAAAAATAAAAAAAACCCAACTTGAAAACAATCACTAGAACTAAATAATATATATATCATATATTAATAAAATGATAGATCACCTTTTTAAAGTAACATATTTATTACTTTTCTTCCTTTGAAACTAAATGATTCTACTTTCATGTTGCATCACTGCATTAAATAGGAAGATAATTGTAATGATGTAGACAAAGTTCTAAGTGTACAACTAAAGGGAGCGCTAATCACTATAATGGTAAGTTAAAAAAAGGGAAAAATAAAACATTATAGGAAAATCTTGTATGCCACATAAGATTTGACATAACTTCAATGAGAATAAATGAGTCGCAGTGGCAAAGTCTTTAAATGAAGATAACAGTCTTGAAATTTCACTGAAAAACATGCTGACGTGAAACTGACAGCATTTGTTTACTGTGAAGGGAGGGGTGCATAGATTATAAACCACTGAGAACAAGGCCTGTCGAGCATGTCAAGATACACAACTGATAACGGATGAATCATGAGCAAAGGAGATCAGAGGAAAACTGTATACATGTATTTATGAATGAATGATTTGAGGGCCTCTGAGAGGAAATCACGTTCAAAGCCTGATCGCGCCAGCACAGCAGAACAAAGATAACTTGCATCTAACAAACAACATAGCGTATCGTAATCACAAGGAGAGAAATGTTGGGTGACGGCTGCGCTTCAGTGCTTAAAGTCCATGCCTGTTTCTGTGATGTTTTCTGACCTAGCTCCGATAAAATTATAACCTCTGGATATAATGACAAATCTGAGTGAAGCACAGAGGAAGTAGCCAGGGACAAAATGATTCATGAGAAACACAGAAGTTGAAAGCTGAACAAAATGCATGTTCAAATATTATGCCTAAGACCTTAAAAGTCTATAAAATAGTACTTTAAAATAAAATACAATAAAACAGTAAAATTATTACAATTTAAAATGTTTTTTTACATTTTTTTTACATTTGCAATTTTCAGCATCATTTCTCCAGTCTTTAGCACTGCATTGTGTGTTGCATTGCTTTTTAATTGATAAGAAATGATTCAATAACGCCAGTTACTTTGTTTTCCTATTTCTTGACTGACAAGTCTTCTGTCCCCATGTTGGAGAAATCAGAAGTGCAGAGGGGTTGTGTGAATACAGACTTAATGTGTATGTGCATTCATTTATTTAACTCGCCAAAATATTCATTCAAATGGATCAAAACAGTAAAATGCAAAAGTGACGCAAACCTGCAATAATGAAATATGTTACAAAATAAAAAAATTAAATATGTTACTGCTGACCTTTGATGATCCAGTTTAAGCATACTAATAAGCAAAAATTACTTTAAATAAACTAACAATTGTTCTTCATTGTGCTTTTATTGCTGAAGAATATCCCTGTATTCTACTCTAGAGATGTTAATTTGCTTTTCCTTCAGCCTGAGGTTTATTCATTACACTTTTTTGGTGTGAAAGGGATTTAACATTTGCTATAAATAGAACGTCTTTTATTAAAAAACAAACAATCAAGTCCTGCTCATATTAAAAAAAAGGAACGCAAAAGTAATGTGATGCATTACGTTTCAAGTTTTTTAGGGAGTAATGCATTTCTTTTAAAAGTATCTTTCTCCTTCAGAAATTATTCTAATATGCTCATTTGCTGCTTAAGAAACAACAGTGTTGAAAACAGCTGTCCTGCCCAATATTTCTCTGAAAAGTGTGATACATTTTATACTCTTTTATGAATAGAAAGTTCAAAAGAACTTTCAAAAGAGTCTTTATTATAAATCAGAATTGTTATTAAATTACAGTATAGTTATCTTTTAATTGATTTAAATTGCTCTTGCTGAAGAAAAAAAGCTTACTGACCCCAAAGTTTTGACCAGTGTTGACCTCACAGAGAAATGAGTAAGAGTATTTATTGACAGTGACGTATTGACGGTGCTGTGGACCGTGTGATGTTCCAACATGTACTCATGTGTCAGTATCTGAAACCTAATCCTAAATTCATTTAGTCTCACCATAGTTCAGCGAGACCCTTACGTAACCCTAAAACAGCCTTTGACTGACCCATCTCATCCTTCATCTGTGACATTAACCCCTCCTCATGTTACAGCAACAAAACATCTGAAGTATTTGCTTTCTAACCATGAAATCAAAATTGGAGCGTTGCATCTCAGTTCTGAACTCCTCTTATATGTTCATTAAATTAACTTTACAGCACATACACACTGAAGCAGCGAGTCGTAAATAAGGCGATTATACTATTATTAGACTTACGTTTAAAAAATAGTTTTTATGAAACCAAACAAAGTGATAGAGTATTGCAAACTGAATGTGATATTTTTGCAAATGTAATTCCATAAATGAAATGAAAACAACATACTACAGTGTACTTGAAATTTATATTAAATGCAATTAGACAATGCTTAGAGTGCTTTGTACCATTAAAGTTAGACACAAGCACATCTTTATGTGTAATTTCATAATTTCTATTGCCTATTGAAATATGGTTAAAGTGTTTCTCCTGACAAGTATTTATGATACATTAAAATATACTGTATTGTAATTTCTGTTGAAACTTGCATGTCATGCATAAAGTTGCAATTTAATACATTTAAAATATATTGACTTTAAATGTAATATCAAATAGCATAATAGAATTAAAATAATAATCGAGTATGTTTGCTAAAATATCAAAACAAGTGTACTTCATGAGAAAAGATGACTGAAACATAATTTAAACTGTACTTTTGCAATAAAGCACACTTATTATTATTATTATTATTATTTTCATCTAAGGATTTGGTATATTTTTATTTGGTGTTCTATGTGAGACACATGCCAAGGTATAGTTTTCTCACATCAGCATGAACAACATTAACAGCTCACTCTAGTAAAGGAAATAGCAGAGAGAATAAAGTGTGTTAAGCTTAGGGCACTGGCAGAAATAGGACTCAAGGGAGGAAATAAGGTAGAAAGAGACATGCCTACTGAGAAAACACTTTCAAAAGAGAAAGAAAAAATAAAGCAACTTGCAGTAAACCATCTACATTCAGCAAACAGAAAAAGTGAGCGAGAGAGAGACTGAGCCAGAATGATTGGTCTGGGTCAGATGGAGTCAATATTTGCCTCATTCCAGTGATATTATGGCCGTGGAGATCAAAGAACAGACTGTGTGCTCTTGCATCTGTGTAAAACCAGTCAAAGAACGAATGAAATACTCAGTCTACTCATTTCCATCCTTGAAGCGAGGAGACAAGACGCACAAGGGGCCTGTGTAGGGGACACCCACCGGGGCCAGGGGCCTTCAGGGTCGCCGAGGCCGGAACCAGCGCATGTTAAGCAGCTGACGAAGATGTCCAGTGAAGTTATTTCAATTATCGGCACAGAAAGAGGGTGACCTTATGCACATGGACACATGTCTGGTGACCCGTCTGACCACACAGTGACCTAAAGAGCAGATCAAATCTACAGCACAGACCTGATAATGGACTTTCCATCTGAGTCTGAGAGCTTCTGGCCTGAACCAGAGTCTGTCTGATGGCAGTGTTTTCCTTGAAGCCGTCTGAACGCTCTGAATGAGAAAGATTCATTCGGATAAAAGGTCAACTGGATCCAGCAGTGCGTTTTTTTGTATTGACTGTGCGATTTAATAATATGTTAATAATGGTAATAATTAGTAAAAAGAGAGACTTTCATGAACACGCTTAAGTAGACTTTTAAAAACAGCACAAGTGTGTTAAGTGTAATTTTAATCTTTTTTTTTGTACTTTAAAGAAGTAAATTAATTTTGACTTGCATTGTGTTGTCCGATATTAGTCAAACCCAGGTGAAAAACAAGGGCACTTCCATATTACTGTACGCACACTTTTAACATACTTCCTTTGGATTTAAAAAATGTACCACTCATAGCACAACTGAACCCATCTTTCATACACTAGTACACTCAAGCTGACCACAAGTGCTAACTAAATACATTCTTATCTAAAGAAATACATTTGAACAAAACACATTCAGATTAGATTCATACATTAGATCGTAAGTTTATCTTGAGAAGTACTTAAGAATCATTTTAAATATATTAAGTACAACATTACTGCTCCAAAACAGAGCACTTTAAGTAGATTATGGAAGTGTACTTGGGAAAGATGTACTGAATTATTGCTTTATCATTACAGATGTGTAATTACACATATTTAAATACAGCACATAGATGTTATAACAGAAATGAAATGAAAGTACATTCTAAGTTACTATAAATGCTTGTCAATATTCAGCTGTAGCACTTTATACATATTTCAAAGGCAATACAATTATGAAATTACATACAAAAATATACTTAAGCCTTACTTACCATGAGTCAAAAATGCTCTCGGTTCAGCTATATAGTTTTAATACATTTTCATTTCATTGGAAACAATACGCAGTTAAGTGTCTAATTAAATTCATATGTATGCTGAAGTGTACTTCTTTTTCACAAAGTGTTCAGGGCGTGCTTAAGTTAGGTATTGAAATCTTCTCAACGTTTGCATTTATTTGGAAACCTTGGTGTTTTCCCGTCACATTCTTGCAACGCACATACCTCATAGTAAACAATGGATTCACAGCGAATGATTATAATGTGTAGGCACCTTAAAAGTGGTATGGACTTCCACACCATTCTTCATCTCTTGTCTCCGCATCTATTTGACTGAAGCGCAAACATGACACCTACGGCGGCGGGTCACGGTAGTTAATGACAGATGGCTTTACACCGGCGGCTCAAATGCCTCATGCTGGTGTAATGTGTTCAACAGAGTCACTCATCCTGAACAGGAAATGCTTAGCACACATCCATACAGCAGAATATTGCTGGGAAAGTTTGAAAACGGAAACGAACAGCAATTGAAACAGCAATAAAGACCTCATAAGGGTTTCAGCTCATAATCATAGCTCAGAGAGCGTTCCATCACTCACGACAGCTTAATGCCATTGATATTTAGCTGATTTGTCATTGGGTAGATGCTTACAGGGAGGGTCACACTGAAGCTTCATCATTGCTGGATTCCTGGCAGTGTTGTTTTGTTGGAAGGGTGGCCTAAAATGATTCAACACATTGACTCTCGGAGCACATGTAGAGGACACAAGCTTTAGATATTTCCCCTAATTTCTTGATGTCTTCTCTCCACTAGACTAGGGAAAAAAGCAACAAAAAAAAACAAACAAACAAAAACAGTCAGGCTATGTTTCGAATGGAATACTAACATACTGAACAAACAAACAATCAAAAAGTATTTACCGTAACATCACCCAGAGTAAAATAATGTTTCAAACTGTTTTCTCATGACCTCATGATGTTTCCATATTTCATTTCGTGAGAATGTGCTCTATTTTTAAGAAAGTTATCAAATGAAGCTGATGTCACTTCCACCCTTTTGAAAAACATGTGAGCTTCTAAAAAAATGTTGAGGATTTTAATTAAGCTACAAGTTCACATTCATCATTATACTTAAGTGGTTACATGTGCACTTGTTGTATACTTAAAGTCTTAAAATATTGGTGGTTTAAAAATGTTCTTACAGATAATACCATATTAAACTTAAAGAGTTTTAAATACTCCACTTTGTAAACACACACACACACACACACACACACACACACACACACACAAAGCTGGGTTAAATACAGCCCAGCACTGGGAAAAATTTTGCCCTGCATTTTTTACTGTAATAATGTAAAATTCAAAAGGTGCATTTTAGATGTTTTGTCAGGTTCTAATGAAGTACACCTAGTTTGACTAACATACATGTAACATACTTGATTATAACTGTTTTTCAGTACTACATTTGACTTATTACAAGTTAATATATTTTAAATGTACTAAATTCTAGATTCACCATTATAAATAAACACATCATATACAAGTTGCAATAGAAATGCCGCTAAAGCATACTTCAGTGTGTCATAAATGCTTGTCAGTACATTCAACAGCAACACTCTAACTATATTTCAAAGGCTACAGAAGTAATTATGCACTTACACACATAGATGTACTTAAGTCTCACTTAAGTGGGTCAAAAAGCACTTTAACATACCTTAACTACCTGCATTTAATATAAATTTCAACTATAATACAAATCAGCTTAATTACAAATAATATGCAATTAAATATAATTAATTTAACATGCAAGTATACTCTTTTAAAATAAACATTAACGTTACTTCTGTTACAAGGACTCTCTTTTTATGAAGCATGTTAAGTGTATGTCATTTTCTGTCACGCCCCCCCAGGCATTCCATGTCTGTCGTGATCTGTGTTTTTGTTTTCATTCAGTCTCCCTCGTGTGCTCCTGTCATTCTGTAACCCCGCCCAGGTCCTTTGTGTGTAATTGTCTCCCCAGGTGTTGTTGATTCTGTTCATCAGTGTGGTGTATTTAAGTCGCGTCCTTTCAGTGTTTGTCATGTCCTGTTGAATTGCATGTCGTCCGCGAGAGCTCTGCGCAGCTCTCTGCTTGTTCCTCACGTTTCTTTGTTTTCTTATTAAAAATTCAAGTTATAGTTATTCTCGTCTCCGTGTCCTGCCTGCCGTGCCTTGCTCGCCGAGGAAGCGCGAGCGCGAGCTCTCAGCGCGCCGACTGCGTGACATCAATACTATGTAAAAAGCTGTGCATTTCCTGTGTGTTTTCACTTGTAAATGTTACAAATAAGACGCCTGATGTATTCTTCTTTGCCTGCGGTTTACATCCAATCTCATTCATTATACAGTAATATGAGGGGCCAGAACTCATCTTAGATTGGCAATCTTACCTGAAGCTGATTTAGACATATGACATATTATATTAGAGTGTTTTTTTATAGCTAAACCTTCACAGATCACTGAGCCACAAGGCGCTTTGATCTTGACTGCCAGAAGGTGACTTTACCCATCAATATCAACTTGACATTACTAGTTAAGAGACACTCATTTCCTTTTCTCTCTGTAGATCTGTACTCCAGACTTGGTGGTGTTTCTGGCCTGCTCTAACCAGCGTCTGAAGGAGCGTTTGGAGAAGCGTGCGGAGCAGCAGGGTCGCCCAGATGATAACCCTAAAGCTATTGATCGACGCTTGACTAATTTCAAACAGAATGCCATCCCCTTGGTCAAATACTTTCAAGAAAAAGGCCTCATCATCACAGTAAGGAACATTTTTTTTTGAGTATATTACTTATTTCAAATGGAAATGTCTAATGGAAGAATGCCTACGACCCTTTAATTAAGCAATTGATACAATTCTTTATGTATTTGAAAGGGACCACCGTGTACAAAACTTCAGTTTATATTTAATACAATGTACAACACAACAATCTTAAGTATTTAGAATTAAATTTAACAAAATTGTGAAATACATTTTAATACAATTAAAATTGTAAATATCTTATACGTTTAAAGCAAAAATTGGTCAAAACAAAAGTAGCATAGCTTAAAAGAGAATGCCAATATTTTTATCAATAAAAAAAAGTGAAGACTGAAAAACTTAAAGGGTTAGTTCACCCAAAACTAAAAAATCGTCCATTATTTACTCTCTCTCATATTGTTCCAAACCCGTAAGAACTTTGTTCATCTTCGGCACACAAATTAAGATATTTTTAATGAAACCTGAGAGATTTTTGGCCCTCCAATGAAAGTGCAAAACTATGACCCTTCAAAACTTCCTAAAAATTGTAAAAAAATATATATATTTATACTGTATATATATATATATATG
>JAUCMU010000030.1:3300703-3317046 GCA_032275025.1 Enteromius treurensis
ATTTTTAATTTAATTTTACCAAAAATCAAATAAAAAAAAATCAAGGTTAAACACAAATATTAAAGTATAAAAAAAAAAAAAAAAAAAAAAAAAAAAAATTACATGAAAAACAAACTCGGTCCAAGTTACTGAAACTAAATCTAAAATAAATGAAAGCTAAAAAAAAATAGATAAAAGTGCTGACAATATTCAATAAAACCTTCAATATTATAATGTGTGCTGGACTTGAAGCGGCGCTGCAGTGACCGAGCGGTGTGTGACATCAGAGTACCGCGAGAGCGCTAGACGGCTGCTTACATATGCTCTTCTTTATCTCGCGGTACTCTGATGTCACACACAGATCGACCGCTTCAAGTCGAACACACCTATAGACTGACGGACAGGTGCACCTGCTCTGCAGCGTCCCAGAGGGCGGGCTCTCCCAGACAGGGCTCGGGCCGCGTGGAGAGGAGACAGTGGAAGGAGAAACCGAACACGCGATATACGCTCCTCACGAAGTCCAAACACGCCGTGATCTCCTCCTCCAGCTGAACACACAGACAAGAGAAGCAGCAGCGCATAAACAGCTGAAGGGTGTGTACGAGACACAGTATAAACACTGACATTACAACAGATAAATCATGCATCAGTCCAAACAGAGACGCATTCCTTCACACTGAAGACAAACACAAAACACTGTGCTTCAAGACGAAGAAAGAGCTTGTGTGTGGCTCCTCAAAGGCCTTACTTTTGGAAACACAGATGGAAACTAAGGGTAAACAGGGTCAGGAATTATGTTTCTGTTAATGGCATAAGACGTCACATCTGGGGCCGGTTGCCTAAAAGGTTGAGACTAGTCTGCTAATTTAGTTTTCACTTTTCTCTCTACTATGAATTGTACGGTATATGGCAGTTTTTTCATTAATCATTTTTTATTCTACAATATGGCATTGGCCAATAACTGAAAACAAGCTCTGGAATCAGAACACAGCTGCTTCTGCTTGGTCTACCACCATCAAGAAAAACAACTCTTAATACAAAAATCATCTCCTAAAAACACTAACTGGAGAAATCTTCCTCCAACCCAATCATTCTGACGTGGGTGTGAGACTGTACCTGTTCAGGAGTGCAGAAGATGTGGGCGTCGTCCTGGCAGAAGCGGCGGACTCTGGTTAAGCCCCCCAGCGCCCCCGAGTGTTCGTTACGGTGCAGTGCGCCGAAGTCTGCCCAGCGGATGGGAAGCTCTCTCCACGAACGCCCCCGCTGCTCGAACATCAGGCTGCACAGATTCATGGCTCATATGAAGAAACCATCTGACAGCTGTCTAGAGATTTCAGTAAATTCATGCGACACTTTCTAATTTACACTGTGCAAACATTGGGGGTGGGCAGGACTCTTTAAAGGGTTTCTTTAGACTTGATTGTGTTTATGGGGAGCAGTCTAACATGTGTTAGTGCTTATTCAAAACCAAAAAAAACAACGATGACTCTATTTTATAACTTTTTTAACATGAAACCGATCACTTCTATGGTCTCCCGTTTCCTTTTCCCAGTTTATTGATCTTTCAGTAGGTCAGTGGTTTGGGTTGCACTCACTGACCAGTGCGCGGGGCAGTTCATGGGCTTGAGAGCGAAGGTGTGCGGCTCACAGGTCACTGTGAACATGTTCTCACTGTAATGCTCCCAGTGACCCGACCGCTCCCACAGAGACGTGCTGTACAGCGTCGGGGTCACGACCTCGCTGAAGCCCCGCCTCCTGTACTCACTCTGACAGGAAGAGGAAGTGGCTACATGAGTTTATGGAATTGTTTGGAGTAATAGATGCCAACACTTGCAATAAGGCGTCATGTGTTATCATCAGTAGATGTATTAACTGCCATAAACACACACATTTGTTACAGTACCTACTCATCTTTGTTCATGTTAGTTCAGAGTGTGAACAACACAATTGAAGGTTTTTAACACTGTAAAGCCTAAAATATGAATAGCAAATATATTTGATACCTCTTCGATATTCGTACCTTTATGAAGTCAGTGAGCGTGTTGTATATATGAGCTCCTTTAGGCATGAAGAAACAGCTGCCAGGACTGACATCGTTAAAGAAGAAGAGCTCCTGCGCCTGAGACGAGAACAGCATCAGAGATCAAAACTTGGTTTGGGTTCACGTTTGAAGCAGTCATTCAGAGGATCTGTGTTTGACCTTCCCGATTCTCCTGTGGTCTCTCTTTCTGGCCTCCTCCTGTTCTCTCTCCCATTCCTCTCGCTCTTTCTCTCCAGGGAACGCCACGCCGATCATCCTGAGGATGCCTGCCGCCTCTGTCGAACCGGACAGAGTTACAGGAGACACCTGAGAGAGAGCGATACAGCGGACAGGAAGAGTTATGAGTAAGAGTATGAGCATCCTTTTTATTCTGATATGGACACAATCTGAGCTCTGGCAGAGCTAACTTAAACTAAGTTAACTGATGATTCTTCCCTATAGTTTAGAAAGTATTATGGCATACAAACAGAGGCAAGATGTAAAGGCTAATCATTGCAATAATATAAGAATATATAAACATCAGGAGCAGTCTGAACTCCACAGGAGTAAGCAAAGCTGAACTAAGTATCGTGTCATGGCCCTGAAGAGAGAAGGACAGAGAAGGGAAAGTGAGAAACGGGAAGAGCGGGAGATATTAATGCCATCAACAGGAAGCTGCTATGGAAACCATGCAACAACACCACAAACACTGTTATTATGACAACAGAACAGCAGGACTTCTGTCATGCTACTCAAACACACACACACACACACACAGTAACTGAGCAGAAGGGTGAGCGTTACCTGCAGCATCTTAAAGGCCTTCAGGAAGCCTGTGTGTGGCAGAAGAACACCCGAACACACACCCACACTGTCTCCACACCTGACAGAGACACACACACACACGCATCAGAAACCAAACACACTCCGTCTGCTCCAGCAGGACACTTAGAGACTTCAGACCTGTACACGCTGAGTGTGTTCCGCACCATCTGCTCTTCAGCCAGCTGCAGTCTGACAGCATCATCCTACACACACACGATTAAACACTACACTTCTGAACCCAATATAATCATACTAAACTAAATCATAGTTTAGTTTGATAATCAATTGCACTGCAACATAAAATAATAGCTATTATTTTAATAACAATATTTTCATTGCAAGACATTTCAACAGTAATATTAATTTTATTCTTATCATGCATGTCAAAAATACCCTGAATAGCAATTCGATCTTGGTTCCAAATTGTGCATCTCTAGATGTTGGTTTTTCATGCTTTATCTGCACGAGTAAGTCCAATCCATGGGCACAATAACACCGTAAGGGTCAAAAGCCTGAGGGAAAGCTGACCTGGAAGATCTCTTTCAGGTCCTGTAGCGCGACCTCGAGCTTGACGATGGGAATCTTCCCAGCTGCCATCTGCTTACAGCTCTGTTCCACGTCCAACAGAGAGAGAGTGCTACGACACACAGCACTGCAGCTTGAGCCGGTTTCACTCATTCCTTTCATGCATTTAAAACAAACTCCAGATGCAGTTCTGATACGAGGAGCTGGAAGTGCTTACTGGTTTTGGAGCTGGTAATCGCAGTACAGGCCCGTGTCTGAGACTCCCTCTCGACACACACGAGCGCTGAAGTGATTCTCCATCACACTCGCTAACACACACGCTCCCGTCCGCCACACCACCTGCAGCAGAGACACACACCTCCATCAACACCGCTACACATGTTTTTTGGTTTTATGGTGACTTTTTAAGGCAAAACTCTTTTACAACACTCAAAAGCTTGTACCTGCCTGCCCTCCAGCGAGTCGAAACCCAGCAGATGCAGTTCACAGTCCTCCACAAGAGGGCGACTCAGATCCCACAGATCTCCATTCACTCTGCCCACCACTGCACCTTTAACACTGAAAACAGAATCAGAATATTGGAGGATTTACTTAAATGAAAACGCAACTTTCATTGTTCAGATTGGTCACTGAATCTGATTAGACCAGGGGTCACCCAGTTTATCCTGAGGGCCTGCAGGTCCAACTCTAATCAGACACACTTGAAGCAGATAATCAAGGTCGTACGAGGTATACTTGAAACCTCCAGGCAGGTGTGTTGCCTGAAAGTAGTCCCCAGCAATTCAATAATATCATAACATCTGCTGCAGCACAGTTCCTTGATTATTACGCTCGAATGAGAGTACAGTTCCTAGTTATATGAGCTAGTTATATTGGCTTTAGTACATGAAGTAACTACAGGAGTCAGGTTTTATACAGGAAGAATATTAAAACTTTTTGGTCATTTTTGAGCAGGATGCTAATAGTCTAATCAGATTCAATTAATTTTAAAATTCATTGTTGTATTCCTTTAACTGAGAAAAATATATTATTATATAAATATATATAGATAGATAGTCGGTGGCTTATATTTACCGCTCACTCTTGGCGATCTGTAATGGTGAGGTCACACCAGCTGACCCTTTGACCTCTCTACCGTCAGCCAATCGGACGGTCAGATCCTGTCTTGATGCTGTGAGACCCTCATCAGCTCCAGTCACATGCCGATCACAGAGAGACTGGAAAATCCGTAAGCGATTGGTCTGACTGTGAGACGGATGCAGCTGGAACAGAAAGAGAAAGAGAGAGAGAGAGAGAGCGAGTGAGCCTGAGATCCACAGACAGGCCTTCAGACACTGAGCGAGCACTGCTACAGTAAAGATGAAGAATAATGAAGAGGTCTTAACTTAAATACAGTCAGGTTCACAAATGTGGGACCACTAATGAAAATATCCTGCATTTATTTAATCACAAATGATGAAATCAGAATAATAAAATAAGCAATAAAAAAAAGAACTAAAATGAAAATTAATATGAATATGCATCAGTCTTTGGTGTGTCCTTTGCTTTAATAAAAAACTACATGAACGAAACCTGTTGATCATGTTCTCCAGCATGATCTGAGATGATCCAGCAGAGCATCTTAAGCTTCAATAGAAGATCAGTCACATTTCTGGTTTATTACATATAATAACATTACATTGAATTGCTTGGCGTGTTTTCTTCCTGCACAATTTCTAAAATCCTTCACTTTAAACAAGAACACACATGCATGCTATGTGAAGCCCATTCAGTCAGCTGAGTGTCACATTATGAGATGTCAAGTGTCTCAGAGCATCACTGCCCTGACATCAGTCACATCCCTGCACACCTTCCCATAGTGTCTTCTGCCACGCAACGCTGCTCTCACTGCCGCCTGACAGACACGCCAGCTCCACGACCCGACTACGACCATTTTACACCACAAACTCCAAGCTACGGCTTCATTATTTCTCCTCCAAACATCAAGCGTTGCCCTCTCTCAGCGGGCCGCCATTTTACCGGAACTATTACATCGTCACAGAGCAAGAAACCCGATTCGCCGAAGGAATTCGGAGGAGGGCGGGCTCTGCGTGAGAAACAACCAATAATAAGCGAAGGCAGGCTTGCGTCACCAGCGTCCCCTCAGCACGCAAGTAAATAGACTCAGTGACAGCGAAACGCACGACACATTCAAATAAACGGAGGACTGAAAAATAAACAACAGTGAAGATTTATGAGCGGAAAACTACCAAAGCAACATAATATATTTAGAGAAACACTGCTTCATCACTTCTGCCTGATCTGATGAGTCTTTGTACGAAGTAAAATAAATCAATCAAAAATCTACACGCACTCACAACACCACCCTGCCACTTCTACAGGACCCTAGAGACGACATGCAACATGGAGAAGATATAATTACATTTTATAAGTGGATAATAACAAACTAGTGCACTACTGTGCGAAAAACTTAATACAACAGCTTGTTAAATGTTCCAGATCTGATTTTAGTGTCTGTTTGCATTATATTGAACCACACTACTTATATATACTGTATACGTATAGCTAAACTATGTTAACGAGTGTTTTATATTTGCATGATCTACTTGTCACTGAAAGGGTTAACACTGAGGAAAATGAGTGAGCCTTCACTGCCATAAGTAGTTTACAGAACTAAGCCAAATTCAACAAGTGCACAATGTTTCAGATATGAACACACAATCAAGTAAGCATCATCAGTGACATATTCTGTACAATACTGTGACAATGTTTGGTTGCACATACAATATCAGTGATCATTAGGGATGCCACAGTGTGAGAGATGAGGACCTCCTCCAAATGACACAACATCTAATCTCATGTTGTTTAGCTGGATATGTGTGCAGATGTCTGACACATTTTCTTTAAAGGAATAGGAATCCACTAGAACACAATATAATTGGTGTGGAGATGATATTAACTCTGTTGTCCCAAATATCTGCAAGGATAAGAGTCAGGAATATAGCCTAAATGAGAAGAAAAGAAAAAAAAGTAGAACTTGAGGTTTAAATGAGATTTGTGCTTAGTTTCTTAGTAAAGAGCTTACTGTATTGCTGTAGGGCCAATAATCAATACAAAAATTGAAGTTATGGCATAATGTTGTGAGGAAGGTTGTTGGAGAACAATTAAGCACTACAGGGTTTTGTTTTCTGAGAATAGGACAGTATATTAGTTAACCCTGTCTACCCAAACAGCTATCTGTACCTTTAACTGAATGAGACCGGATTTGACCTCAAAATTGTGTAGTAAACCTGTGGTGCAGCTGGTATATAGAAATGTACAGAATTTTAGCAATTTACAGTTTCACCTTTCGGGCACATCCAGCTGATTCATTCTATATGTCATTATTTGTGCATTATATGTTAGCATGTTCTCAGAAATGCCCCTTGCGATAAATGCAAATGTTGTCCAAATGAAGACACCAAACCACGCTGCTCGAATATTCAACGTCAGCACTTGAAGAAACTTCTTACACAATGCATGAGAACTACAACAATGTACATGTTATATTTACATTTAAATTGACAGACATTTTTGTTGAAAAGCAGTGTATCGACATTGCTGTGAAAAGATGCTCTATTTGCTTTCGTTTAACGAACAATGCATGTGACATCACATCCTGAAAATGCACTGCATGAAAGTGTGGCTTGAGTAGGACACAAAGACAGGAACTCGCACATTTCAATCATGTACATGACATAAAGGGTTAAACTAACTCATTATCTTACATCCTGGGGACAAAGAACTGACTTAAGATGAACAGACACAATTGGAAACTGAAAGAAATTATTTTCTCAACTATCATTTGGACATCATATTCAGAGCTGTGTATTCAAGCTCTGCACATTTCTGTTAATATGTCGGACATCATTAAGGTTAGAAGACTTACAGGAGAAAACAAAATGACAGAAAATAATCCTGGTACATTTGCTTTTGAACAAAGTATGAGACCACCTGTAAAGAAAAGTCTCCTTCCTTTCAATAATATTTCTTGTCACAATGCTTTTATTAATCAGAATACATGTAAGAACTCTATCAAGAAAAAAAAGCGCAAAGGAACTCTTGAAAAGCACTGCAGAACTACCGAGTAGCTATGTCTTGAGCACTTGGTTAGCTTATACTGTACGCAACGTGAGCCTGAAGACTGATGAGTGGCTATATTTTGTTTTAATTACTACAAGCCATTATGGTCGCCCAGCATTACATCTTTGTCAATAATTTAATCACTCAGGAATAAAAGTTGAAATCCACTGGCTTTGCACACAAAGTGAAAGAGTAACAGGTTAACAAAAAAAACAAACAAAAAAAAACAATCTGTAACTCCTCAACAGCATAAACAAGTATTTTACATCATAAAAAGAAAAGAAAAGAAAAGCGTTATAAGGTGAAGAAGTGAAGGAACAGGTACCGGAAGGAAAGAGATCTACTCTCAGTGTATCTACTTGCAAGTCATCCAGACACCACACACACACACACACACACACTCATACACTCCACAACCTCTCTCTCGCATTACACCAAATGAACAGGATAACCACCTTTTGCCTTCCTTCAAATTCCATGGATGTTTCTGGATCATATTCTCCTCCTCGTAGTTCACCATTTGGGTATCTGAAAACATCTTTCGCTCAGAAAAGTAGTGCTGTAACATGGGGCGAGGCGTGTCAGTGCATGTGTATTTACATGCACTATAACTCTCACGCTGAGATTAGCAGGAGATGCATCTTGCTACACTTCTTGTTTCAGGTTGTACACAGAGCTTTTAGCACTCATTCTGAGATGCTAATATCGAGGGGGCAGGAACGGTCTTTTGGGAGGGTTGAAAGGCCCACTGCCAAAACCAGCAGTGGAACGCTTTGTCCCAGGTAGAAGGGGTTCACGGTTAAGGGGCAAGGAACCTCTGGGAAACTGTGGGGAACGACGTGTGTGATGCTGGTTTGGTAATTGGAGCAGGGGCAGAGGGGAGGAAGGGCGGCGAGGTCTCTGATTTGGGGTGAGGAGCGGTGGGCGGTTGGGGACAGACAAATGAGGATGGGATTCCCCTGCAGGGGATGAAGGAGTAGGTGTGGTTGGGGTAGAGGGCGATGGTGGTGTGGGACTGGGTCCCTCTCGAATTCTGCCCAGGAGGGGTGGAGGGACTCCTGGGGTGCCAGGCCGGTGAAGAGGTGGGGTATGGCGCAAGACGAACTGCTCTTTCACCGTGCCTGGGCGAGGAGGCTCCCCTAACAAGGAAGGGAGTTGAGGTTTGCCGCCTCTGCCACCGCTACCTCCATGCCCCACTCCATCAGGATGGAAGTTGGCAGGCGGATAGGGTAGAACTCGGTCTATAGGTACAAGGACACCACCAACCATAACGGTGGAGTTTGAGGAAAGTGGGAAGTCTCTGGAAGGAGGTGGGGTTTGCGGAATGGGAGGAAGGGGTGGAGGGACTGGGGGAATGGAAGAAGGAAAAAACGGAGGGGGAGGATGGTGCTGAGGAATGGCATGAGGAGGTCGTATGGGGTCTTCGTTTGGATAGGACGGAGGTGGATACTGCAGAGGGGGTGGGAGGTGAGGGGGAGGAGGAGGGGGAGGAATTGGAAGAGGAGGGACCAATCCCAACTCCTCAGAGCTCTCATGACTGCGACCTGCGGGGTGATGCGGAGGCGGGGCTTCCATAAACTCCTCCTCTTCATACCAGGCATCACCCACTCTAGATCCCGCACTGCTCCCTCTTCTCATGCCTCTTCCAACCACACGGATGCTTTCCACAGTTTGGATGCGGTTGCCATAATCAAGGGTTTCGATTGGTGCTCCCTCACTGGAGGATGTAGAAACAAGAGTCTCAATGCGATGGTAGTGGTCTCCATTGTCAGCCGAAGCTTTCCTTTCCTTGTCTTTTGTCCCATCGCTGGATCCTCCGCTTGGTTTGCGGGAGGATGCATTTTTCTCTCCATCTCCGTCCATCTTTGCCTTCATTTTCGGATCCTGCACCATGGCAGCTGATGGAACTGATTTTCTCTTTATCCCTTTTTCCTCTTTGGTTATGGCCTTGACCGGTTTAGAAGCACTTGGGCTAAAGGCGGCAAGTCGTGAGGAGGATGGTGGTGTGCGATAATCCCTGTCTTTCCGCTCGTTTTCTCCCAGAGCTTCACGTGGAGTGATCACGGCATCCCAGGGGTCACTGTGATAGGCTGTAGGTGAAAGGTTATGACCTCCAGACAGACCTGCACTCTGGGGTTCACTGAGTACATGGGGCGAGTCCATAATTTCATCTTGGGTGGGTGTGCTACCGCTCTCATCTCGGACAGGAGTGCCATCCAAGTTATCCCCACCGACGAGGAGAGGGCTATTGCTGCCCACGTCATCCAAGCCAAGGTCGCCGAAACCAGGATTTCCCTGGAGGAAACTGTTAATCTTAGACTCCAGGCTGGGCACGACCACAGCCTCTGCCTCACATGCTTGCTTTCTTTCTTTCTCTTGTTCCCTTTCTTTTTCTCTTTCCCTCTCTTTTAGTTTCTCCCACTCTCTCCCTTTATCTCTCTCGGACTCTCGCTTGAAATTGTTGCCTGTGGGCTTTAGGGCCTTCGGAGTTGTCGGGGTTGTTGTGGTGGAGGTTGCTGCAGCTGTGGTGACAGCTGAAGATAAAGAAGGGGCAGATGAAGACGGACCAGGGTCTGGAGTGGTGAGAGCACCTGAACGAGCTGATGAAAGGAGAGAAGACAAACCTGCAAGACAGAGATTTAGTTAGTATTAAAATAACGACTGGTTCAAACAGGTTTCCCTCATCTTCTATTTTGACTAATAGATTAGAAATCAATAGTGTACAAGTAATGTGTCCTACCCTGCAGGTTGGGGCTGTGAGTCTGTGTTTTAGTGAGAACATTCAGAATGTTTTCGGGGGAGAAATCCACTTTAGACAAGATGCTAGCCAGAGGATTTGATGAGGGAATGCTGCCAGGGGTTAAAGGAGGGGCTTTGGAGGAGGAGGCATGGCTGGAGGGTGTAGTAGGTGTCCCGGGGGAACGACGGGACACAGGACTGACGCCTGGGTATGGAGAAAGAAGAAAATGCAGTTATGAGCTACAATGAGCAAACTCCCTTCCCCTCTTTCAGTTACGTTGGGTTGTAGTATATGCCCACTAACACACTAACAAGGTGAACATTGGTAATGAATGAGAAAGTTATACTTATTCTAAAAACAACATATGTTTGACTGTTTCATCTTTGGAACTTATCTGTTGCGCTCAACACATTGGGAGAACTCACCACTGGTCTTCATTGCATTGGAGAGTGAGCTCAGAATGGAGCTGATCTTGCCAAGATCCACATTGGCCAAGTTCACCTGTAGGGGGGAGGGGCTAATGACTGGGGCAGGTACAGGTGTGGTCGTTATGGGTGCGGTGTTTGCAGGTGGTGTTTGATTGGTTGATGACACAGACACCGTCTTTGTTAGAGTTGCTAAAATCTGGGATGGTTTAGAAGCAGTGATCTGAACGCTTTTTGTTTCTGTAGCATTTGTAATCTTGGACGCAGATGGAAGACTTGAGTTCTCTTTCCTATCATCAACTGAAGGACAAAGAATAAGTATGTCAGTTAAACGTTACATTTTTGACTCGTATAAATTTCCCCTCATCTCTGCTTTCTCTTACCAACGATTGCAGCATTTGCAGGCGTTTCCTCTTCCTCAGACATGTCCATGTCCTCTATATCTCTGTTGTCCTTCTGTTGCTCCAAACCTCTCCCTCCGTTTCCGTCCCCACTACCCAAACCACTCTTGGAGCTCAAGCCATGGAAGGGCGACTCTGAGCCGGTGGGGGACGGGGCGTCTTCTGAGGGGGAAGGGATGGGAGACTCATCCAGACTAGGCAATGTGCCCTTAAAAGCGTCCAGCTTACGCTTCAAGCTACTGACACGATTGGCGAAAGCTTTATACGCCTGTGGGAAGCAATGAGGGGTTTAAATGAAGCACAATATGAGGATACAGTGATACATTAAAAGGCCAACAATTGGCTTTGACACTAGCAATAAGCCACTAACCATGTCCACTCGGTAGATGAACAAAAGTCTAACCTCAGAGAGCGGATTTTACATTTTCTTTTCATATTTTTTTGGAATAATCAGTGAAATTTGCCAAAGCAAGAATATTCACAAATCATTTTAGCAAACGTGAAGCTAGCATCAAGACATTAGAGTCAACTCACATTGGCAACAATTTTGACCTCTTTGTATTGCATCTCGTAAAAGATGTCTGCGTTTCCCAGTGCCTCCAGCAGCGGGGGTCCTGCTTTTATCTGGCCCTCCAGGAACGCCACAAATTCTTGCAGCTTTGTGCTTCCCTCCTCAAAGTCCTTTGAGAACTTATTCCCACCTGCTTTATCTGTGGATGTAAGTTGAGAGACAGTTTGAAATGCCTCCAAGCAGTTATATAGTGCTGTTTTTGGTAAATATCACATTACCTTTTAACCTTTTGAGGGCCTCTGTGCTGCAGACGTCCACTCTGAGAGCAGCTAACTGCTTCTCTCTTAAATCACTTTCGTCCAGAGAGTTCTTAAAAGACATTAATCGCTCTACAAAATCATGCGGCTGACAAGAGAAAAGACATTAATTACTAGTGCAATAATTATAATAACAATAGGGAAAAATGTAATTAGATTAAGTCAATCATGACTTACTACAAACTCTGCAACAATTTTAGACTTCAGAGCAGTTTTGGGGTTGACCGGGGCTGCAGAAATGAAAATAAAAAAAAAAAGATAACAGAATCAAGTTATTCTTAGAAATATATATAATAATTTGTCACTTGATGCACTCAAATTAACTGGACAGCTATTTGTTCTGATACACACTTGTCAATTTCCGGCCCCATAAAGGCTTCTACGCAAAACACATTGCAAGTGGAATTTGATTTTATAAGGTCATTTTAATAATTTGTCTGTCACAGTGACAAATACTGGAAGCATATGGCTCAAAAACTAACCAGGAGAAGGTTGTTGCTCCTTCACTTTCTCCTTTTCCTTCACTTTCTCTTTCTCCTTCTTCTCTTTTTCTTTCTTCTGCAGACTGGTCTTCAGCTCAGAGATCAGCTCCTCAGGATAAACGTTCCTCTCCTGCCAAATACTGAAGATCCTGTCCACTGACTTACATACTTTTGGATCCCTAAACACACACACACACACAGAGTCAGCCCAGCATGTCACTCCTTCAGCACTAATCACACTCTCTCGCACAAACGTGTGTGATTCACTAACTTGACCAGCAGGGCGGCATCTGGCAGCACCTCAGCGAAGGTGGTTCGGTAAATGATAGCGTTCTTCCTTTTGCAGTTCTGAATGACATCATTAGCGAGGTAGAAGAGATTGAGCCTGTGATTGGCATCCGCTGCACCAAGAACAAAAGAAAAACAGGGAAGAGTGTTATTAGACAGCAACAATAACATTAGTGCCAGGGATATTTAAAGAGATTAGTGTGATTAGAAGCTCAAAAAAATAAAGGGAGCACTTAAACAACACAATGTAACTCCAAGTCAAGCACACTTCTGTGAAATCAAACTGCTCTCTTAGGAAGCGACACTGATTGACGATCATGTTCACCTGCGGTTGTGTGAATGGAAGAGACAACAGGTGGAGATTAGGCAATTATCAAGACACCCCCAATAAAGGAGAGCTTCTGCAGGTGGTGACCACAGACCACTTCTCAGTTCCTATGCTTTCTGGCTGATATTTTGGTCACTTTTGAATGCTGGCGGTGCTTTTACTCTAGTAGTAGCATGAGACGGAGTCTACAACCCACACAAGTGGCTCAGGTAGTGCAGCTCATTCAGGATGACACATCAATGCGAGCTGTGGCGAGAAGGTTTGCTGTGTCTGTCAGCGTAGTGTCCAGATCATGGAGGCGCCATCAGGAGATTTGGAGGAGGCTGTAGGAAGGCAACAACCCAGCAGAAGGACTGCTACCTCCACCTTTGTGCAAGGAGGAACAGGAGGAGCACCGCCAGAGCCCAGCAAAATGACCTCCAGCAGGCCACAAATGTGCATGTGTCTGCTCAAACAGTCAGAAACAGACTCCATGAGGGAAGATATAATGGTTTCACTTGGTGCTTGAACTGAGGGGTTGAAGCGACTGTGCATGCTGTATCCGAGCGCCGAATCCGTATTTATTACACAAATTTCGTTATGAATTTGGCAGAATTTGAAGGCTGATACTTTGTTTATTAAAAAGTAACAAAGTTCAAAGCTAGTTGTGATCACTGGACGGCAAGAGCGCTGCACGTGAAAAGTACGTGAAAAGATGCGAACGCAAAACAATCAGGGATTTTTTGGAAACATGGACATATACATAGTCACCAGGGACCTCAGCAAAAATTTAACTCGCAAATGAATATCTTTGGTCACAAATGCAACCATTTTAGTCGCAGTCTGGAGCCTTGGCGCCTCATGTATCAACGCTCAGATTTCACACTCACGTTGGGATTTACTAACAATGAAATGAACGTGAGAATGTGCGTTGGTTCACGTCAACTCCATGTCTGGCATACATTTATTTCTTGTGGGTATTTGCTTTATGTCTGTTGGCGACTCCAAGAGGCAATTGTTTTGAATTGCACACTACAAAGTATCGCACCAGCACTTAAGAACATTGCCATTACTTTAGAATTGATAAAATGGGTTTAATTGACACAATATTGTTATACCAATTATGTGACTTAAAACATATAAAAGCATTTGCAAATGTATACAACCCTTAGTCTATGGCAATGGCAGTGAGTGCGTTTAGATGGACCCTCTTAATGCGATTATTATGGGATCTTGGCAGTATTGCGATTAAACTTTACCTCATGTAAATGCAATACTTCGATTATAATAATGCTTTATGCTCATAATTGCAGCAAGCATAATTGTATTAACATAGGAGGCTGATTTTAATCAAAATATTCAGACATGTAAACACATTAATTGAAACATTGCCGCTCTGACCAGTCTAACTACCGTTTCGGTGATTAAAATAGTTTAGTTTTGTGTGTAATGTTCGTTTCGTTTTTCTTTTAAGTCAATTTAGAAAAAATGTTTGGAACAGTTTTGTTTGTTAAATAACCTATAACGTTATGTTTTTGTTTTTTAAAAGCAACGACCAGCGGCAGAAAAGCTGATGCCTTTTCAAATCATCACCACTTGCCCAAAATAAAACCAATGTAGCCTATATACTAATTTAATTCATGCATATACAAATGTTTTTACATTAAACTTCACTATGATAATAGTGCGCATTTAAAAATATTAACAATAAAATAGACTGTTTTGAGGCTGCGGGTTCTAATCCAACCTCATAAAGGTCTTTTTTCTAATTAAAAACAAAGCGCTGTTCATTTAAGTGATTGTATATCAAGAGCAAGCCGTTGCTGACTGACACTTTGTGTGAATGTTGTTTTTTTTGTCCGTTTGTTATTAATTCCGGAGGACAAACTTGCAAATAACCCAGTTTTTATCCGGTCTACACCGATAGGAGCACCTCCTATTCACATTCTGTGAAGTTTCTCTTCTTGCTTGCTTGCTTTTGCCAATGCTTTTTCGTTTTTAGAGGATGGAGTAGAGTCATTATCATATTTAGGAGGAGGCAGGGAGGGGTTTAGCGCTCGTGCATGTGCGCTCAATTTCACGTTAATTTTGATGTACAAAAAGAATATGCGTGGGATTCCGTGTACACAGTGTTTCATACATCTGATTTTTTTTGTGCGTACGCGCATTTCCAGGTTTGTCCGTACGCAATGTTTTAGTAATAATTCTACGCAAGTCTTTGTGCATGAGGCCCCAGGACAGGCTTCAACACACAGACTGAAGTATGTTTGCTTCCCACGCCACCTGTGGCTCTCATATGGACATAGACAGTTACACACAGCGTTGAAAACATATTGTGTTGTCTTTAATGTCAGTACGTGGTAAACACCGTGTCTGTTATCTCGACTTTATCTGAGTGCTTTTAACAACACTGCTTAGTCCGGCATAGCGAACTGTGGAACGCAGAGTTTCTCTTCATGAATTCCCAAAGTCTGAGAATACCTTTAATCTAAAAACATGCTATCATTTACATCAAAACTTTCACAAATAAAGTCAGCATTGTTTAGCTGCATATGTTTGCAATATTTCACTCAAGCGTAGTCTTAAAAGGTGTCCAAAATTGCGTGTCGTGCCATGCAATTGTTTCCAAACACAAATGTATACATTACTGTGTGTGTGTGTGTGTGATATTGATTGAAAAAGACTATGTGAAAAGAGATGTGCAGTGATTTTGCTTGTCAGTTTACATGATCAAAACCAATATGTGTCACAGTAACCATGATGACTTCTACACTCAACACCTATCAAACTTGTTGAAAAACCAAACTAGGCCAACGATTATCAAAAACGATCCCTGTAACACAGCATAACACAGCACTAATAGTCAGCGAGTGCAAATGAACGGTCGAATTAACTATCAGAAAACAGAACAAAAACATTTCTGAAAGAAATTACTGCACGAAGCTGGTTTCATTTAATGTCCTGACAGCTGTTATTGTTTTAACTTGCACGGTGTGCGTTTTATACTTTGCGATGGTTTAAATGTAGATGGGTAAAATATTTGACCTCCGGTCTATGCACTTTCACAAGTTTCAAGTAAAAATGCAAATGCGTCCTTTCAGATAGCGTCTATGATGCGGTAATCTAGGGATGGATATAAAACAGTTACCTTTCTTAAATAACTGCATTTAGGATAGAAAAGATGCTACGTGTTTAGGCTTTAATAGTCATTTTCATACGGCGTGTCAAAAAATAAATCTGCCGCCAAATCGGTGTTGCTGAACACTCGTCGCACAGTTTGGGTGCCTAAATCTAGCGTCACTCTTTTTGGTTACCCTTTCAGTGGAATCACTTCGACGTTACATATGGGAACTCGCCAGAGAGACCTATTTGCCTTTGAGCTTTTACTAAAGGCCAATGAA
>JAUCMU010000030.1:3317146-3347971 GCA_032275025.1 Enteromius treurensis
CTTAGTTGGGGTCACCTGATTTCCAGTAACCATCGTCGTCTTGACCATAGAGACCGTCTCTGCATTTGATAAACAAAGTTTAGTCCCGTCATCTTAAATTACCATCACTCTATTTCCTACTTGATGATGTTCAGTGCTTTGCTACAACCTGCTGACCCGTCCATCCTCGCCCCCCGGACATACGCCACATATGCTAAACTTTATCCTTCTTGATTATGAGGAAGCGCGAACTCTTGAAGTGAAGCTTTTGCAAATAAACTAATTTTGAGTATGAGCGCGGTCGATTAATCACAGCTGGCACCGCATCACCTAATCAGTCTCCTCATTACACCTGCCCAATCAAATCCCTTTCTACCCACTATAAATAGCCCATCCTTTTTCCTTCCACACCCCGCCTTTTACGCATCCCTCCTCCACCCCTTCTCCCCCATTTAGCTGCTCTCGCACCTTCCTTTCCGTGGGGCATGAATAGCCGAGCCGGACGTCGAGCTCTAGCCCTGGCTAGGATTCAAGCCTCTAGGGTTCGGCGTCTGCCGTCCTCCCGGCTCGCCCCCTGGACAGTATGCCACATATGCTAAACTTTATCCTTCTTGATTATGAGGAAGCGCGAACTCTTTAAACAAAAACCTCGGTATCTATTCCATACAGTGACTAAATCAACAAAAAATAAAGCATCAACAGGTACTGACTTTCCACAAGACCACAGCAGTAATGACTTTGTGCAATATTTTACTTAATAGTATTAGCGATAAAACAGAAACTGTGCAGGCGTCAGTTATAGTATCGCATCAGATAGTGTTCTGTAGATCCCCTGAGGAAAGATTTCACTCATTCTCCACCATAGGAGAGGAAGAATTGTATAAACTTGTTAAATCATCTAAGCCAACAAAATGTATGTAAGACCCTAAGGGAATGCATAGTTGATAAAAAAAAAAAAAAAATTGGATGACTTCTTCCTCTTAAATTCTGACAAAACAGAGGTGTTTATTATCGGACCTAAAAACCCCACACGTAATAGTGATTATCGGCGTCTTGACTACAGAAACCGTCTCTGCATTTGATAAATAAATAGTTTAATCTCATCATTATACATTACCATCCCTCTGTTCTCCTATTTGATAATGTTCAGTGCTTTGCTACAATCTGTATTGTTAAAAGTGCTATATAAATAAAAGTGATTGATTGAACTTGTATTGAACTTGGAACTCTTATTGTTGCTGTTTATGATCTGCGAATTACGGTTTATATTGCTCTGATCAGGGCAAAAGCAGCATTCTTTCATGTATAACCATAATCAAATATGTTTAAATCTAGGGAATCCCTTAGCGGTGTCTGTAAATGACAGTAAATTATACATTATCTTGTCAATGCTGAGATCTTCAGAGGGCACAGCTAAATAAACGACAGTGTTCCCAGAGGATAGCATAATCTAAATGAAAGCTCATGTGGCTTGAAGTATCATTAGCAGGCCCAGAGACACCTTTACCATCTATCCTTGATTGCATTTGCATTTCAATGGCTATTCATATTATAGAGTCTATCCCAGAATATTGAGGAGTTAACATGTACTGTTTTATATCATGTATCATTATTTTTACTTACATTGACATGTAAAATACATCAGCAATCAGCAGTTGATACTAGTAATCAAATTGGAGTTACCACCAGACCGATACCAAACCCCCAAAAACTAGGCCAGCACTAGACAGGTTTAAGACCATTACCAGACCCTTTAAGTAGGGTGACCATCTGTGCCAATTATACAAGACACGTTGTGGCCAGGATTTTTTTATTGCCTAAAACATCCAAAGTATTTTGGCCCATAACATGCAGGTAGGGTATTAAACAGTACATGCTTGACAAATCGTGAGAAGATGAAATCTACATAGAAATACATCAAAGTAATGCAAATACGCGTGTGTGTTTGTGTATTCATTCATTCAACTTGAAGCAACACTCTGCACTGATTATTGTATGGCACCAAGTACCACGAGAGTGATTCGAAACCATAAGGAAAAATGAAAGCATAATCTGCTCTGCCTTTTATAGCTCTTGTGAATGTCATAAAACTATCGATCTGCGCAGTACAAACAGCTAAAACCTGGATATTTTAGGCAATATAGAAAATAAAAACAGCCTGTATAGTCACCCATCACTTCACATTAATTCCAAATTTAGCGTTATTCTGCAGATTTCGTTTTTTACTATGAAATGAAATAATAGTGAAACTTTACAACCCATTCAGTCAAAATGACAGATTTTTAGTGCAGTCTTATGATTTGAAATCATGTGTTACAGTATTTCCGAGTGGAACTTCCCCAAACCGAAAGCATCTCCAATCATTTAAAATGCAGAAGGCTCATTAGGAAAAGTGGGATATTGCTAAACCAAAGTGGTTCCAATGACGACTGTACGACTGTGTTTATATGGTTTTGCGAAACAGTTATGACAAGTTGATTAGTTTCTCCAGCAGTGGTAGTTAATCAGCGAGTTACAGCGTTGTATGGGAAATACACCCCAGAGCAGAAGCACTACTAGATACAAATACTGTAGCCTACTAAGTGATATATTTTAGTCATTTGGGAAAAAGCTGCAGCTTCAGCAGTGTTTGGTGATTTTGCGTTGACACGAATGGTGCAAAGAACACTGGCTTTTACCTTTTTACAATTTAGTGTTGTGTAATATACAGAACATGTCTTGTACAGAGTTTACTGAATGAGTAATCCTTGGCATAGTTGCCATTATTTTTTGGAAAATGTATTTAAATACCAGCTAGTGTTTTTTTTAAAGAACTATTTCATTCCTCATAGTGGGTTTCTTCAAGTTTGCATGATTAGAACTGTAATGTCATATATCGGTGGCAGAAATCGCAATACACAATTATACAAGCAATAGATCAACTGCTCTGTCTGACAATCTTCCAAACACTTCCATTTAGATATCACACTTACATTAGAGATTTCAGGGCATAGATCTAAGTTGAAAAACTGTCAAATGAGAATCAACAGGAGGTGAGAATATGGTTATACTATCTATAATTTAAAGGGTCACTTCACCCCAAAATGAAAATTCTGTTAGAAATCAGAGAGCTATCTAATCCTCCGTAGAAAGGAACACAACTGAAATGTTCCTAGATCCAGAAATGTAGTAAATGCATCTGTAACACAGTCCATGTGACATCAGTGGCTAAACAATGATATAAGAACACTCTTTTTTTTTTTGCATAAAGGGAAAAAAACAAACAAACCTTAATCTACTTAATCATTCTATTGTTACACATTACACTGCTTTGGTTAAGTAAATTAAGTTATTTTTTTTTTTGTGAAGTTATGGACTGTTTTACTGATGTATTTACTACGTTTCTGGATCTAGGAACATTTCATTTGTTTTGCTGTCTCTGTTTCTGCAAATAAACTCTTCAATTACTGGTAAAGTATTAATACTTTATTTAGATAAAGTCCTCAAGCACCAATCAATAGCTTGAAAACCTACTCTATGTCTGTCTGATGCCGCAGGACAGACTCACCACGATAGCACAGATTCATAGATTCTCTGTCTCCAGGGGCTGAATGGGTTGAGTGTGTATGTGTGAAATCATTTCCTATGGACACACACTCATTAAAGTCTAATGCAAACACGCATCCAGCTCCAAGTAGGATTTGACATTTAATTTGGACCTTTCCATATTAATAATGTAGCATGAAATTGTTGATGTTTGACTGATGGCAGAGAAATCGAAACCAATTCAGTGATCTAATAAAGCCAGCTGGCCGAAGCTTCCTTTCTAAAATTACCCACAAGGACCCAGGGGTACCGTGCGATTATCCCAAACCACAACGATGATGAAGCCATGCGTGGAGAGGACCTGACAGTCAGTCTTGTTGTTTCCATGGCCTGCTCTAAGAGACTTCAACAGAGAAGGCTTGACGGATACAGTGTGTCTCATTTTGATGAGAAGCGACTAAAGATGAAAAGGATATATTGCATATAGATATCATGTTAATAACCGCTCCTACAGGCTGCTACTATATATGCAATTCTTCAGAATTATTGGAATGGTTATAGCCGGTGCGTGAATATAAATACTGAAATATTGAATGGATCTTCAGAGAACAGAGAAAAAAGCAGATACATGATAACAGATTAACAAAAATATTCTAATATCCATGCTACTGATGAGATGCTATTTCTAAAAAATTAAAAAAATTACAAAGTGGCAACTAGAACAAGGACATTGGTTCACAGAACACAACTAAATTGCTTTCAATGACCGCAGCAGTAATCCAGTTCCATACTGATTACAAGTGTCATTTTACATGCACATGGTGAAAGACACGGTGCGACTTTAGGGGTCCATATTAAGCTAATCCAAAAATACGTGATTGACAATCTAATTCATTTCAGCATTAGCATAGCCGTGTAGAAATTAGCCTTCAATTACCACACTCAGTTAAGTGCCAGAAACTGATGAATGTGGGTGTTGTATCTGGCAAGTCATTCATACTCTCCTCGCATGTCCTAAGCTCAGGGTAAAATTTGAATTACGATCTAATAAAGTCGCATTAGGATATTATTTTATGCATAACAGGCAGTAATGAATTGTAATTTCCCATACAACTAAATGGAAAGCAGTTCCCTTCAATGAGAATGAAAATTTTTACTTAAGATGGAAAAACTGCATAATTGAATGACCTCATAATTTAATGCATGAAGCTAGATCAATGTGACTTTCATCTTAAAAAAAAGATTTGTAAAGTTTTTAGATACAAACAACACATTACTCTTATGACACAAAAAACAAAACTACATCCCAAGAGGCCGGAAACGTGAGCTGTCGGAGACGTGCGCCGCTGAAGGAAGCAAGCCGCCAGAGACGCGAGCCATGAGAAAGAGGCGAGCCGCCGAGAGTGAGAGCAGCTGGACGAATGGACTCCGCCCCTTCTCTGGACCCTTCGCCTACAAACACATCCAGACCCCCACCTTTCCAGGAGCATGACGAGGACACCGGTTGCCTTTTATTTTGTACACTTTTTCCCCTTTGGACACTTTATTGTGTTAATAAAAAGCTTCTCCGAGCTCAGCTCAATCGCACTCTTTGTCAGACGATAATGTACATCATACATAATGAGTAAGAGGACTTGTGTTGTACTAAATATGACATAACGTTGTAATGCATCAGGACAGCAGTGGGTTACTAAAGCAACACTGACTCCTTGTATAATCAGCACAGTGTGTAATGAGCTAGGTCAAAGTTTATAAAGCATAGAGAAAGAACAAAAGAGGGTCCTAAACAGGTAGGGAGTGATTGACGTTTGTAGACAGCTGTGCTATTACAGCAAAAAGCTGACACAGGTCTGGCTCCTCTGCGGAGACCTCTCTATCTCGCTCTTGAGAGTGCCTTTTATTAGAGCGGCGGTTACTGACTGATGCTATCAGAACTGGAGGGCACACTGCAGCAGGAGAGGGGTGGCAGACAGACCTGTTGTGCAGATGTACACCATTTGAGGCCGAAGTCTGGCCGAGTGGCTGGGGTAACAGTATGGGTACATTTCAAGAAAGGCTTGCCAAGTGTGTCTTGCTCCACCATTAAATAATTAATTGTATTCAGCATAGCATGACTTGCCTAAGCAAGACTTTTTAAGAGCCTTTAAACACAGATTGACTTAGAAAATATATAAAATATAAATAGAGAAAAAAAAATTAAGCCACAGTATGTTGAAAAGAACCCCAAAAAATTAAAGCTTGCTGGAAGTATTTGTCTTTTATTTCCTGTAGCAAATTAAAAATAACATGGTTTGGCAAACAATATGTTCGGACAGTGTGTTCTTCTGTCATTCAAAATAAATGAATACGTGTGAAAAAAATCCTTCCTTCTAACATGTGCTCTCTGTTCTCTGTGATGTCTCCTCCTACGGTAGCTACAGCAATTGCAGCCATTTCAAGCGCAACAAAGTTTGACATGTTTTTTGTGCATTAAATAATGACACAAATACCAGTGATTTGACGATTGCAAACATTAGTAAAACGTGTTGCGTGATTCATTTGAATACTCTCCTCCCATGACTTTCACATCTAAATGAGAAACCTTATCACAACCTATATTTACAGTTTAAAGTTAAGGAAGGTCATTAACAATCAAATTATGACACAGATAAATAAGTATGAAACATTAATATGAAAATGTTTGGTTGCCGATCAAGGCGTAGTTGTAGTATACACTCTGATGGGTCGTATTTCAGGGATTTGGACAAACGACCTACAGTATGCGGGTGTATTGGTTGGAAGACAAGTTGAAAAATGCATATTCATTAATGTCAGACATAAAAAATAACTGAGTCCATGCCTTTTCAATGCTAAGTCGTCACTGTGCGTCTTCAGAAAAACCTGACAGTACAATTTGAATGCCAAAAGACAGTTTAAGTCTCTACATTAGTTACTAAAATGTTTAAAACAGTTTACATTATCAATAAAGATCTTGTTGTTGCTGTTACAGTAATTTTAGTTTTTATGAATAAGTGCGCTTAATCATCACAAAAAAACACAGTCGATTTACAATTAATCATAATGGTCCTTAAAAAATGGGATTCAATAACACAATATAAAAGTTACACTGCATTAAAAGGTTATGATATACTGTAGTAGCGGACTATTCAAAGCATACAATACCAGCACACTTGATTGTCCTTGTGTACTGTAGCAATATTGCAATTTTTAAAATGGGAGGCAGGGTGTGTGTTCTTGGGACTAATAGTATGATTGAAAGAGATGGGGAAACAGAAGAGAATGCATGTGAGAAAGAAGGAGAGAGAGAAAAAAATAAAGGCGGCAGACCAAGCCCAGTGCAACAAACAATCAGTGCTGTCAGCTTTAAACAACTATCCCTCTATGCAACGGCCTGGCCAGATCAAAAATCAATGAAGAAAAAATGGACTCAGCAAAAACAAATTAACTGTACCAGCCATTCAGCCACTCTTTGTAAACTTTATAAAACTCTTCAAATCCTTTGAGAAAACAGCAAATGCACACATAGAGATGAAGTCAGCACCTCATGGCTAACTATATGAACTCATAAAAATTCACACATTCACTCAATGGAAAAATGTGCCTGGTGGGACATTCGTGCAAAATGATATGCTGATTGTTGCTTGCTTCACAGTGCTTTCAAAATCAGCTGTCTAATGCATGTTCCTAAAAGCAGGTTTAGTTTTGTCTAGAACTTGAACGTGAACCAGGACATGAACATTTAGTAATGGTTGTCGGATGTATTGTGGCATTTCAGAAGCAAAATGTCTGGTGATTAGCACTAAAAGGTTAATAGTCTATTGTATTCTAAAATAACATACAGTACACTACCCCCACACAAGAGTTTACCCTAAACCGATACTGAAAAAAAACAAAAAACTGTTTTTTCCCCCCCGTTTTAGAGAGATTACCATTATTAAATTATACTCTAATCAAACACGTCCAACAGTTTCACGCACCGGTCTGTTACTGTGGCGGCACTTCTGCGCCCCGCAACGTGATGTTAAACGAAACAAACTGTGATTGGTTGTTTGAAATGTTGATCAATTGGCCTCATAGGTGGGCCTTGGCCAGTGAAAACTGCCATGGCTTCCAGAACTTCAGCTGTCAATCTGGCTATGCAAGACAAGCAACAATCTGTTTGAAAGCTATTTTGTTTACAGTTAATTTAAGTGCACATGTTGCCAGATATTGCTATTACAAATAAAATTCTGAGCAATAAAAAATAAACATATGAATTTAAATATTTTGCAAATAAGATACAATAAAGATATTGCAAACCCTAAACTGCAGCTTCCCACTTTATTCAATTTCTTACATGTCATATTAAGCGGAAAAGACAAGTTAAAATATGCTTACAAAGCTGGATCTGGCAATGAGCCAGTTATTCAGTCTGCCAGTGGCTCACAGCAATCGACTTTATACCATGGACGCCGAACACTCTTGCAAACTGTCTAAACTGAGTTATACATGCAGAAACTAACATAAGTAGAGTTTTAAACAGCAAATCAGTCATTCAAAGAACTAATTTTATTTTTGAACATGAAACATTTACTGAGGTCCAGACCTCTGTGACCTCATAGGTGGCTCCGGGTCTTTTGCTTTTACTATGATAAATGTTTTCTAAAACTTGTATTTGAGCACCTCACATCACAAGTGCACAAGCTGCACCGGAGAAAGTATCAGGAAAGACATTTATATGTAACAGAACATACAAATACATTTTGGTATTTTCCTTTGAGGCATGAAGCTATTGCATGAGAATAACTTTAAAAAGATTAATTTTAACCCTTTTGACCACTCTTTTGTTTTGTCCATTGATCTGTTTTGAGGTCCGGACCTCCTCTGGTCAGTATATGCTTTTGTTGTCCAAAAAAAGGGCAGCATGGGTATGCTAAACATCTCTTTTTCATCCTACTAAAGAAATAGTAATATTATACATATTGCACAGTAATGATGACAGAATTCTCATTTAAAGGTAAAGTAGAGTAAATGTTAGGCCGTTTTATATGGACAATTAAAGTTTGACACCACATCAAATGCAATGAGCTGGACCTACTTAGCACAGCACTTTGTCTGTGAGCTGTTGTTTTGACATATGCTGTATAACATGTTTAATTGGTGTGCTTTCTTCTTTTTTTTTTTGAGTCACTCATGCCACCAGCTTCTGGAAATGGCAGAGAAAAGGTTGGGAAATATATTACATGCAAGAAAACAAAATAAACTACCATGTTTTCAAAGCTAGACAGTCCAGTGCATTGTTACTTTCAGGGAAAAAAATACGGGGCTAGAAGTCACAAAATATTTTTCATTCCAAACATTTTATAGAGGCAATTTAAACCCTCAGCTTGATATTTGTTTCATTGTGCTCCTTGTGCAAAAGGCGGTTATGCCCTGATGATTCCGAATAATCAACATCAAGGCATTTTACACAACATTATCTCTGCCTTAGCAGATCCCGCGCTGTGTTGTTTGGTCACATTTTTACAGTCAGAGTGGAGCGTGTTTGTTTGTTCACATGCAGGGTGCAGAAACGTGAAGTCTAGCTCAGGTTGAATAAACACAATCCCCGATAAAATCAAGTCTGCGTGATATTATATCAGAGAGACTGTTGCAAACTGCTATTAAAGTAGTTTCTCACAGGACAAGTAAAAAACGATTCAATACGATCTCTTCATGGATTTATATTGTTGTTTTGTTAAAAACGGTGCTATATTAGCAAAAGATGTTCTTTATGTCTTCATACTCATAAGTTGGCCTAAACAACATGGTTACTTCTTAACCATCTTACTTCAGGAAATTACTCATATGTTGTGTCTATTTTCCAACTATTGCTTCTGCTTCCCTTTTGCAACCTCAGTTCACATTTAATTCAAATTCTGGAACTAAACTGGAATTCAAATGGCTTTCTTAAATCAATTCTGAATAGCACACACCCTGACAGACACATCCCACTGCTCAGCGGGGTTGCTCTTTGCTTTAGAGAGTTTGCTGGAGGCCTTGTGTATTTTTTTATTTGCCAACTGTGGTGAGAGAACAGAGAACTGTGATAAGTGCTGAGAACATTCATTACTGATGATAAAAAAATAACTATTTTACTCAAGTATCTTTATCAAAGTAGTACTTTTTCTACATTTCCCAGAAGAGGCGGACCAATCCAAAAAGGGAGAGAGGGTGTAAAAATAGCGAAAGAGAGGCTTATTTAATTAAAAGGTGTAAAATCTTGCAAGTGAAATGATGATGGTCCTTACAGTTTATTATGTGATAATAATAACTGCATCATTATGAACACGTCTGCAACTTGCTAATCTTCCATTATGACTGAATTTGCATTTAGTAACACTGTCATATACAGTACTTATACATATACTGTATATATGGACCAGTGAGACAACTGCTTTCTTTTACACCAAAGTAGAAGTGCTTAATTAAATTAATGACTAAAAAATGAAAGACCCCTACGCAGTCTATGTGTAGCCAGGTGAATTCATTCGTATCCCTGTGTAGAGTGTACATTTTTGCATATTTGGATAGACAGTAAAAGATTATTCAACTGAAATTGTTCAGAACATTGCCCAACATTTGCAAGGGTCCCGAAGCAGATGATCGACAGAAGAAATAGAATATTTCTGAAAATTCAATAGAAAACGACTTCAAAATTGTTTATAAATTAAATACAAATCAGCAAAATCTGTGTAAATTAACATCTTCTTCCAGTATGGACAAAACTGAAATATCTTTGAGTACTGAACAAGTATTGAATACTAGTGAAAAAATATTGTGTTAAAATTAGAAATTATCTATTGGCAAATTAGTAAGAGTATGAGTATTAAACCTACCAACTGAAATAAAACATAATCAAACAATGAAATAAATGCATGCATATAATGTACAAACACAATTAAAAGAAACAAAAGCACCTACATTAACAAACAAACAAAAACAATGGAAATGTAGACGAAAGCCTTTGCACGTTTTGTGTGTCAAAGCGGCATAAAATGTCTGTGAATTGCTGAAATACCTCATTTTATGTAAAGTAAAGGGCAGATCATTCTTCAAAGGTTATGTAAGGGCTGTAAGGACAGGTATGAGAGAAATGTTTTAAATGTGTCTTGTTTGGCTTTGGTGTATAAAGGCATAGGCTACCTTTCTCTCACTACTGTATACAGTATGCGCTCTTTGGGTCACCATTGGTTTATGATTGTCAGCCCCCAAAATTTAATTTATAACACTCACTTTTAATTTCTACACAGATTTTAAAGTCTATAAAAATGGACGTGACCTTAGCTGTCTAATCAGTGATAGACTCAAAACTAACAAGCTAGTAAAGGTGACCAGTGACAGCATGCAAGTAAAGATAAATTTGAGGGGAACAGAAAGCAGTTAAGTTGAAATGCCAAACTTACAGAGCTATTTTTGTGATCTTAACACTCCAGTAGAGCTGCCAGGTGCAATTTTCTGGGAGACATTAGAAACGTGATTGTCATTGGACATCCTGAGACAAACAGAGATGTCTCGGGTATCCTTCTTTAGTGTCACACAAGATACATATATGTATACACACACACACACACAGGCAGGTAGGGTTAGGTATATTTAGAGTACATTTGCTCAGTGGAGTTTCTTTGCTTTAATGAATTTTCTGCTTTGTAAAACAGCAACATCATGAGAATTGCAGTGCATTTTGATGCACTTTTTAAATGCATAAATGCTTGCTTCACCAATCATTAGTACATACTCAAGTCTATATATCCAGCATGGATGGATGTCTAACTGCAGCAATAGCAAAAAAATAAAATAAAATATATATATATATATATATATGTATATGTATATATATATATATATATATATTAAGAACAATTACAGAGGAATAAAATAAGCATATTTCATTCCCTTTTGAAACCTTAAAGGCTTCAATTTGAGCAGTTGATTTTTATCATCGCTGTCATCATCAGAGCACACTTCCACTGTACAGTATATTCGGTATCTGACTCATATTCACAATTTCAGCCATATTCTCAAAAACTTTTTCCGATACCAATTTTATGAAATAAGTTTTAACAAAATTGCATTATCTCAAAAAACATTTTTTCAGCTTGTTGACATTTACACAGACTCAAAATCTGAGCCACTGCATGAAAATAAATAAATAAATAAAATAAAAATATATATATATATTGTAGTGAATAGAGAGTATGTGAAGCGTGCGAGTTCAAGTGCAAAGGGACTTTATTCCAGCTCAGGGTAATACAAACAACATCAGGACCAGCGAACAGCGTTATCAGAGGCAAAGGCAGAAGAGCAAACGATAAACAGAGCAAAGGGTCGAAATACCAGGGTAAACAGAGTCCGAGGGGCGAGGCAAAGGCAGTAATCCAGGAATGGGCAGAAGTCTTCAACAGGTAATCCAAACAGTAAGAAACACAGGAAAAAACACTGGGTTGACGGAAAACACTGACACCATAACAGAAAGACAATGATCCGTAACTAGACAAACAAATGGACTGGTATTTATACAGGTGAGACTGATTGAATGATGAATAAACTAGAAACAGCTGTGGGGAGAGGTGCATTCTGGGGAATGAAGTCCGGGCATGAAAACAGTCACAAAACACACAGAGTTAGCTGGGCGCTGGAGTGCCCTCCAGTGGCCTGAGCTGGCAACTCCAGCTGATCATGACATAATCAAATGATTGATTCCTCCTTTTAAAAGTAATCACGTTACTGTTCTGCAGTGTTGAGCAGTAACGCATTACTAAGTGAATTACTTTTTTAGCAACAGTATTTAAACGTGGTATAATTTTCAAACACTAATTAGATTATAGTTATTGAGCCGAGGTCGTGCGTTACTGTTGCATTACTTTGCTGACAAAATCCAGTGTTTTATAATCTAGATTGTAAGAAGGGTGTAGTGCATGCACTGTCGAGATCAGTGGCGGTGCATTAGAGATCTCTTCCACAAGACACAACGCTACAGAGAGCGGCGCGGGACGAGATGGGCAAGTGCAACACACACGTCTAGCCGACCTCGCCCATCTCGTCCCGCTCCCCTCCCTTTTGCGACAAAGTAACGGGACAGTAATGCATAGCGACCTCGACGCTCCGCTGCTGGGGCCTCCAGGCCTAAGACAGACTTGAGAAACATCATTGTGTCTAGGAGGTCCCAGCAAAAAAAGTGCTGACATCCTGGGGCTCAGGATTGAGGGCAGACCCCTCTGGGTCAGAGAGCCGTCCACCATGCTCTCCCCAGTGCCCTCGACGTTGTGCTCAGCCTGGCCTAAACATTGCCATTGGGCCGAGTCGCACGTCACCCCTGAGGGGGTCCATAAGATGGTTAGATCAAGCTCTCCCTGGTGGAGAGCCGTCAGTAGGCGTTGAGTTGTCATCGTCGATAAAACCAGAGGCCAGCCTAGAGAGGTTTCAATTTCCTCCGCTGCCCATCAGCGGTGTCACACTCACCGAGGTGAGCCCCGAGCAGGTTCAGCTTATGGAACAAAAAGTAGAAGCCCTTCTAAGAAAATAGAATCGATTCCTCTTTGAGAAAGAGAATCAGGGTTTTACAGTCGATACTTCGTAGTTCCGAACAAGGAACGGAAGGCTGAGGACCATTATAGATCTCAGGCAACTGGACCGCTCAGTCAGTCCGCTGAAGTTCAAAATGCTCACACTCAAGCAAGTGGTGTTACAAATCAGGTCCAGGAAGAAGAAAAAAAAAAAGGAAGTTCCTGAGGTTCGTTTTCAGGGGTCAAGCGTACCAATATTGTGTTCTCCCATTCGGCCTAGCTCTTTCCCCCTGAACGGTTACGAAAGTAGTAGATGCAGCCTTAGCTCCGTTGTGGCTTCAAGGGATTCGCATTCTGAACTACCTAGACGACTGGTTGAAATTAGCCCATTCGCAGTGCGAAGTGATCAGCAATCGAGAAGCGGTCCTAACTCACATCAAACGATTGGGGCTGAGACTGAACGCCAAGAAAAGTGTGCTCTCTCCGGTTCAGGAAACCACTTATTTAGGCGTGGTGTGGGATTCGACCACGATGCAGGCACGAATGTCACCTGCTCGAGTAGTTTCGATTCTCGAATCAATCAAGAGAGTGAAAGAAGGCTGATTGATCACTGTCAAGCAGTTTCAAATACTGCTGGGTCTGATGGCAGCAGCATCCAGTGTGATTCTGCTAGGCTTACTAAACATGAGACCTCTACAGTGGTGGCTCAAGACCAAGGGGTTTTCCCAGAGGGGAAACGATCACGGCCACTTTACATACTAGCACGTCAGATCCTCATGTGGAGCCAGGGCAAGATCTGCTCATCAAAAGTGATGTACATTCCTGGATAGGTTGAAAATAGGAGCAGACGTTCTGTTAAGACAGGGGCTGAGGCCCGGGGAATGGATGCTTCACGCAGAAGTGTTGGAGCAGATATGGAAGAGATTTTACAGAACCAAGGTGGACCTCTTTGCCAATCTCCAGAATTCACAATGCCCCCTCTGGTTCTCTCTAGTCTGCTTACTATTAGTAGCCCCGTACTGGCCGGGTCGAGCATGGTTCTCAGACCTGATAGATCTACTAGATGACCCTCCTTGGGAAATTCCAGTCAGGGAAGATCTCCTCTCACAGGCAGGGAGCACAATATTTCACCCCGCCCAGAGATGTGAAAGTTAAAGGTGTGTCCCTTGAGAGGGCACAACTCATAGATTCTGGTCTCCCAGAAAGTGTGGTAGAGACTGTTCTCCACTCTAGAGCTCCCTCTACGAAGAAAGATCCTCCTCCTGCTCCCTTTCGGGATCCTGCCCAGATGAAATTGAACTGTATGTGTTCTTTGCGAGCACTGGACATGTACGTGTACAGGGCAGCCTTGTGGAGAAAGTCTGACCAGTTACTAGTGTGTGTCGGTCCACCTAAGTGAGGTCAGCCTGCTACCAAGCATACTATCAGTCGTTGGATTGTCGAGACAATCACGACCTGTTACGAAGACTCTCCCCTCGCCGATGGGATCAGAGCTCACTCCACAAGAGGTATGGGGTGTCGAAAGCCTATTTGGCAGGTGTCCCAATAGAGGACATCTGTAACGCCGCGGGTTGGTCAGTCCCCTCCAAGTTTGTCTGTTACTACGGTTTGGACATGCGGATGACCCCTGGATCATCGGTTCTCACGTCCTAGTAGTGTGTATTGAGACATAGACACAGGGCAGGGTCTTGGAGTAATGGAGGCGTTGGGATCTCGTTCCCCATAGCGTCTCCGGATGCCCTCCGCGCGTCTTCGAGTTCCCGAAAAGGAACGTGTCAGGTTATGAATATAACCATGGTTCCTTGAGGGAACGAGACACTGCATCTCGAGCCATCTCTCCTGCGCCTTCTGCTGGAGCAGTTCCTCACAGCAGTTGAAGCTGACGCTGGCAGGCACCATGTGCCTTATATACTTCCTGGTCTGACATCAGCCACCCTGACGTCGTGCCCATTCATGTTGGAACAGCAGAATCAGAGCCGTCACGCATTAGGAGTTCCCCATAGCGTATCCGGATGCAGTGTCTCGTTCCATCAAGGAACCATGGTTATATTCATAACCTGACACGTTTGTAAGTCTGGACTAATACATAGCTCTTTACAATAAGATGAGAGTACAATGAGGTGTGCAATCTTTTACTGACATGTTTTATCACTCAGGTGTATTAGTGTTAGAGTGTAAACGTATGCCTCATTAACAGGCTAAATGAGCAGCGTTTCCTGCCAGGCCTAAACAGCTCAGTGCCTACAGTACACAGACTCTTCCGTCATGTGCACTCAATTCTGAAATGATGAGTCTTAACATGTAAAGCAATTTGTGATATTAACTCCTTAAGTCCCATTTTTGAACATAGATGTGGAAGCGCACTAACCAGACCTAAATTGTTATAATTCATGAACACTTTGTAAATTCAAACCTACTGTACAGTTGAACTCAATTTTAGAAAGACTATCTGCAGATCACTGTAAAAGTGAAATAATTTTGAAATGTGAAAGTATCAAAACGTTATATACATTTAAATTTACTGTAAAGAAATGCACTGCACCATTTTTTATTATACAGATGAATCTGAATTTGAAATGAATCTAGATTAATCCAGATTAAAATGGCTCATTTGAATTCTGCCAAAGTGAATTTGGGGCTCCGGCAAATATAGGAATGGAGCCCTACATTTGCACACATTTACTTCAATCAACCTTAAGGGACCTTTTTTGTTGTCAAAGTTGCTACTGCACAGTGGTGCCCCATAGTTATGTCCAGTGTTTCTACAGTTTTCATGTACATATTATATTTCTTTCATTAAAATGTTCATTTAGGTGTTTGCATGTGAAATTAGGTGCAATTAGTAGAAATTTGTACCTCGTTTAGTACTGAGATGTAAATTTGCAGACGCTCCCCAAAGCAGCATAAGCGAATATCAAATCTAAAACTAACTTTACCACGCTGCGTTTACACCAGTGCATTTTCTTTTTGAAAACAGCGTTTAGAAATAAAACGATCTTCGTTTACACTGGCGTTATACCTTCCCCAGAGTTTTGAAACTACAACAGGGTCTGCAGCGTTTTCAAAAGTGTCCGTTTTTGAGAGTGGAAAACGCCGGGATAGGCGTGTTAAGTTATGCACTTTACAGAAAACGCACCTAATGTAAGCAACATATCTGAGTTTTCCTCTGAACAGAGAAGACGCAGAGAGAGGAGCGCAGCGGGAAAGATCGGGACACCGCGCTCGTGCGTCAGTCAGGTTCAGATTCATAATATTTTGGTTTGCTACACGCAGGATACACACGAAGCACGTTCAACTCCGACACACAGACAGTTCTGTTAATAAACACCGTTACTATTTGCGTGTCCGTGCTTAATGCGCATTTTGTGAAAAGCATTTTGGGGGCCTAAGGCAGTTGCCTACCTTTGCCTAATGGGTAAGTCTGCCCCTGCAATTTGGCTAGGTATACAACCGCGCTAAAATATCAAGGTCAAAGTCAACCCAACTTTGTGAATAGATTAACGTCAATATTTTTTTTATCGCGCAGCACGTTAACACAGATAACGGCCCACCACTAGTTTATATATAGCTACAATTTATTTTATTATATATACTTAAATAAATTATTACATCATATTTTTGAATCCAAAATATATATAAAATTAAAGACCTTAGGCTAAATAAGTAATGTTCCAAATTCCAATTTCCCCCCCCCCCAATGGTCTAAATTTGTCAGTATTCTTTTAAAAATAGATAATAATAACAACCTAACTTGCTAACAGATTTTAAAGTGCCATTTCCATGATAATGCAATACCTGATTTAATTATGGTTTGGATGAAGTCTGAGGTTTTAAGCTTTCAAATGAAATGTATTTTATGATGACTTTTACTAAAGTATGTGATAAAGATAGCCCAAAAAAAAAGCATGCCACTGGGCCCACTGATGGGCACTTAAGGGGTTAATGGACTTGCCTTCTTGAAGTCCAGAGTGCAGAGTTTAGCTTTCTCTCCGAACTGCCACTTGCACTGTGTGTCAGCGTCATACAGCTCTCCGGGCAGTTTCTCAGGGTACTTGTACTCCTGGATGGCGCTGGGCTCGTCAGACAGACAGGTGGCCTGAGCAGAACTGAGACACAAACACTACTGTAAAAGCATACAGTAGAGCAGCAGCCATGACAACATAACAAGTGGAGCTCCCTCGGCTGCATTTAAACATCTCTCTTTTCAACACATCCTCTGACTTCAGCATTACATATGTTATTGAACGCCACCGTTATTATATGGCCGACAGCGAGGCTCCACGAGTAAGCGATATCGAGGGTCATGAGAAAGCATTTAACATTGTTTAATAGCGAATGTTGTAGCAGCGTGACACACAGTGAAGCCCTGAATGAGCTCTGAGTAGTTTAGCAGGCGCTCTGGGCCGCTCGCCCGCTCCATGACGAGACTGGGTCCGTATGTGAGTCTGGGTGGGATGTATGTTTGTAATGAAGGTCACATCCACTGGTGTATGAGGGCAAAATATACACAACAAGCTCAAATATACTTATACAGGTGCTCAATTAAAGAATATTAACAATAAAGTATCTACATGACTACGTTAAGCTACATAACATTTTTTTTAATTTTTTTATTGATTTTTTAAATAATTTAATTACTTGTCTGCATAAGAAAGAAAGAAAGAAAAAAAAAAACATGCAGGTTTGTTGTTCTTGTTTGTAGGTCTGCAGAATGTGGCCAATAATCTTGATTATTTATGAATATGACTATAAAATATCAAAGTTTTATGTTCCCAAGCTGCACCCTTAAAGTACTGCCACACCCCTTTTAGAATGTTCAGTTCTACCTCAACTCTAAGCTCTACCTACCCAACATCATGCCAATAAGACACAGACTTTATTAGCTGCACCTGTGCCCACAGCTTGCTCTTTTTGTTGGGTGTGGCCAAAGACTATAGAATACCCAAGACGTGCCACTCTGCAAAGCTTAATACTGTATGGCGACCAATCACAAAGAACCCCTGCCTTCTAAATAAAATTTAACCGTAAGCTTAGTGAACAGTTTGGGAGGATTTGATGTTTCCCCATTCAAAGAGACAGGAGATGCAATTGGATGACTGAGAGGCATTTCAAAGATGGCCGCAGAGTCACATGATTTGTCTCAAAGAGACTTTAGCATCAATCTTTTATTTTACTCTTTGCTCATATTTAATAAAATAATGATAATAATGATAAAATGCTATGTGTACTGCTTTAGGCTAACTTGCATATCATTACTTTTTTGTTCATTTTGATTGCTTATGTTTTCTCATTTGTAAATCAATTTGGATAAAAGATAAATTTAATTTAAATTTTATTTAATAAGCCTTTGCCATTTTATAATGACTGTACTTTATACTATTTTGGTTTTATTTTAAATAATCAGACAGGCTTGAGTTTTTTTTTTTAATCACTACCAGTTAAATGATGTTTTGAAGCTCTGCATCAGATTAGTGTGTACGTTTATTAGTTCAACCACTAGTTGAATTGCTGGGTCTGGCTTGACTAGTAGAGGATGCCTTCACTTGCACTTGTTCTTTACTGTATGTTGTTCTTTATATTTCTGAATGACAAGTTAACGAGTAGAATTAAGTAGTCACTCAAAGACATTGTATCAGTAGATGCTCTTGTTGAAGAACAATCCATTATAAAGTTAACTATTCCAGAATGTCAGCGATCCCAGAAACCCTCAGTGATTCAGTGTGGAGGGAAACCCTGTTCTTCTGCAGTGCATGTACAGTAAATCCTGCTTCCAATCATCTGAAGATGGATCAATGCGGCAGCATCTGGGTAGCAGAGGCAGGAATGTCGGCGTCAGTTCCTCATCACCACTCAGCTCTCCCAGTGTCACCTCTTTAAGTTTCCTCCTCAGATTAAGGCGAGCGACAGCTATAAGACAGAACGGCTTGGGCCAGACTTCCTTTCAAGCTCTGTTTTATTAGTGATAAAAGCGGAGGGGTTTGGAGAGGAAGGACAGAAGGTCTGCGAGCAGCTACTTGAAGGTCCTGTGATCTGCAGGCTGTGTGTCGACAGGCCCGTGGTGACGTAGGTGAGGCTGCTGAAGAGGAATGAGAAACAGATGGGAGGACAGCTGATGGAGTGGCCCTGTTTATCTGCAGCATGCTGCTGTTTTTGGGGTATCGTGGGTGTGGAAAGAGAAACGACGGAGGAACATACTGCACTTTGTCGCCTTCGGATGCCCCGACAGTCCTGGAAAAGCTGTGCTTCACAGACACTAGGGCAGCTGCAGCTTGACCACGCCGATTGGTTTGATTGACTGACTGATTCATAGGGTTCAAGTTCACACCTGCTATTAACACTTAGGGCAGGCCTGCTTCTACAAGGATTTCTTCAAGCTAATTCATAGCACCGTCAGTTAAAGATTTGCAAACAGAGGCAATTCATATTTGGAGGTTTGTTCCATTTACATTTTATCATCTAAATGTGCCTCCACAAAACAGATATAAATCTGATCTTTAACTGAAATAGTTTGATCATGGACTCTACTTTTCCCTTTCAAATTTACATTTATGAATTTGACAGATACTTATATCCATCATTGCATTTGAGGTACACATTGCATTCGGGGAATACATTTTATTACTTCTAGCATTTGTTTGGAAACAAGCCTATGACCTGAACGTCTGTTGTTTTTAGATTTCTGTGCCAGGAATCAAACTGCAACCTTCAACAGTAATGCTGTGTACACTATGCCGTAATGACCAGGTCAAAAATCCTTCAGACTGCTGCAAGCCCCATTTTCTTCAGCACTTTCAAACAACTCTTCAGTCTCCAAATGAAGCGCTGCTGGAAAACAAGCTGCAGAAAACAGGTAAAGCAGCTCTAAGCATCTAAACGCCTGCCAGGGAATCCCTTCCTCCACTGAGCTACTGATCCGGGCCGCAGAGAAGAGGATGAGCTCATCACGATAAGAGCACAAGGCCACTACTTTTGACACGTCTGTTAATTTAAGCGCAACATGTCAAGCTTATCCATTTTCACCAGCAGACATGGCTCTCAGACAGAAAGTGAAATTTAAAACCTGCTGGAGCTGCTCGCTTTCAGATATCAGAACCAAAAGAGCACTACAAATGCTACTTTTAAAGATGAGGTTGGTGTAGACTCTCGTCGGACTCATGCTGGGTGATTCTGCATGGATGACTAATGGACAGGAGTTGCTCGGTAAAGGGCATGGTTGTTAATATCTTTGCACTGTTTTTCTAGGGCCGCTTTGGGCTGCCAATGGGTAGATCATGTGATTCTGGGATAGTCTTTCCAAGTTCATTGAAAATATCAGCCACAACACTGATACACTGCTTTGATGCATTGTAAAAACACACATTTATGATACTGGGATGTGTGAAATGGATGTGAAAAGGACTAACCTTAGAAATCGGTTGAGATATTGTCGGCTACAGGATGACCAGGAGAATAAACCATTGTGTCCTGCCAAAGTAGGAGACATAATATTTCCAACTGACTTCTTGCATAAGTTGCCTTCGCCATCATGGACCATTCCAAAGCTGTGAAAAACAAGGCTCTGATTGATCCAGTACATCCGGCAGTCAGATTAGAGGTCGATTATAAATTGAACTCTTACTTGTGGCCAGATTCATGTGCGATGGTGAAGGCCAGACCGAGACCCGTGTCCTCATTGATCGTGCAGCTGCGGTACTTACTGCACATCCCACTGATTGGAGCAAAGCCTGAAATCAAGACATAAAAGGATGGATAAATCAATGAATGATGAGGAGTATATAAATAACGACTGGTGTACCACTGAAGTTACCACTGTTACGCACAAATGAGCCAAAGCGACTATAATTCTGCATCAGAACACCTCTGACTGCACACCACTGATCAAATGTCGGGGGTTGGTAAGATTTAAAAAAAAAAGTTTTTGTCTTGTCTGATGCAAAGATGTTAAGTCATGTCTGCTGCATTTATTTAATCAAAATTACAGTAAAAATAGCAAAACTGTTAAAGGAATAGTTCACCAAAACATGAAAGTTACCCCATATTTTACTCACACCGAAGGTGTAAAGGTTAGTTTTACATCAAAGTCAAAGTCAGCTCTTACCCTTGTTGATTAACAGATAAACATTAAATACAAAAAGAGTTTTAAAAATGCAAGTAAAAATTTTAATAAATACAATTATACATATAACAAAAAAGCAATACAATATACAATATTCAAGTAAGGGAACATGGTATTGAGTGCAAACTAGACAGAGTAGTGCAAATCTAGACAAATTGTGCAAATGGAGCTTGTATATGCATGATAAGTGATAGAGAGAAGCCTTGTAACAATGCAGCCTTGTCACAGTACCTACTGATATATACGATTCATGGAGGTTCAAAATAATGGACACTATCCAGTGTATAAATCATATACACCTAGGATGGCTTCGGGGTGAATAAAATATGGGGTGCTTTAAAATAGCTGTTTTTTATGTGAATATCTGTTAAAGTGTCATTTATTACTGTGATCAAATCTTAAATTTCAGCATCATTACTACTGTCTTCTGTCACGATCGCTGGTCAGTGCTCTTCAGCTGAGGCAGGGAAACTCGGGAGGCAGGAACTTCGAGGAATTAACATATGAAATTTTTAACCAGGAACACAGGAACTCAATGGACATCGCAACGATCAACATAACATTAACGACAGACACTGAACATTCCAAATGACATGGTTTAAATACAAGACACAATCAAGGATGGAGGGGGAACACCTGGACACACGGCTGGCAGGGAGTGAACACTAATGAGCGGGGCGGAGTAACAAATAAACAGAGCACATGGGGGAACAGCATGAAAACAAACAACGATCACAAGGACAAGGTAAATAGACACACAAGAGCACATTGCACGAGACATAGACAAAATCACAGACACAAGGCACAGGACAGGTGTGACATCTTCAGTGTCACCTGTATCAATTTGCTGATTATTATCAATTTTTAAAGGTCTTTGATAAGATTTATTTTTTAAATCTTTTGTAACATAATGTCTTTACTGACACTATTTTATTTTACAGTTTCATGTCATTTTTGATAAAAAAGTCTCAATTTATTAATTTATTTCTAAAATAAATTAAATGAATAAAAATCTTACTGACCCTAAACTTGAAATATGAACTGTACATAATCCATATTGTTAAGAAGAGAGGGCAATAAACACAGTATATATATATATATATATATATATATATATATATATATACAGACAGTATATAATATATTCCTTCTTCATTCTTTCTTTTTTTTCCTGTACTAGAACAACTCATGGACTGCTGTAATCAGATCAAGGTTTGGAGTGCATTTGTTTTAGCACTGCTAGTTCAAGAGATGAAATCCAGTTGTTTCGAGTCCCGTTGCAGGACATCTGAACAGATATATGAGTTACTACAACCAGCATGAGTCTGAAAGTCATTATAGGCAGGCTGTCTACAGCTATAGGAGTGGTATATTAACTGTGGAAACCGCTTTGAACAATTCTGTAAGTGTCACTACATGGGTCTAAGATCTAAGAGAACTGTATTTTATGACAAATTATGACTTTCTAAGCCTTTAATACAAAACCTGTGGCGATGAAGTCCAGTATATGTTGGACCAAAGTCAAACCCCAAAAGGACCAAAGGAGTCTTGATTTATTATCCTTTGATTTAATCACTTAATATATATATATATGTTTGACACATACGCACAGAGTGATTAAATACTTGCATGTATTGCACAAATGTGGTGCACCAGAGCATGCTATGATTTATTTGTGTCTTCTGGCCTTACTGAAAATCTCAAGCGGGACAAAAACAATCATAATAAAAATTTCATTACACTTGATGAATTGATTCTTATGCTGTAAAATAAATAAAAGCAAATAATTTGTCACTAAAACATATTACGTTACCATCTCTATAACACAAACATATGTTTTAATATCTCTCTGCCATATGACAATGTCATGTGCGGAAACAATGCATGAGGGTAATCTAATGCATACGCTGGTTTTCTCAGTCTAGTAATACTGTATGAAAATAGTGTACGCTAGTAATAAAGGTTCAGCAGAGCTCTTTAATCTACCAGTCCGTGACCTCTGAGGGACGTGAAATCTCCCATAACCCTTGACCTCTTGACCTCTGAGCGTGAGTCTGCACTCAAGTGTTAATCATTGACGCTCCACAAATGTTGTGTTCCCAGCAGCCTTTGAACAGTTGCCTTGCATTTGAGGGGCATGGCTAGCTTTGCTAATGGGGTTAGGGGTTAGTGGGGAGCGATTCTTTTATGTGGCACAGGGTGGAGACCACAGCTTGAGCTCTCAGAGGAAACATGTTATTAGAGGAAAAGCTTCGTACTGTATCTCTAATAATTCAACAGTTTAGCAGTAGCTGAGTGGAACAGTAAAACCTGGTAACATCTTAAAAGTTTGTTTTTGCCTCATAGTGGTGTTCATGCACATTAGATAACAGGCCGGTTACCAAAATAAGCCAAGTAGTATTCACAAGGACTGGGAATTGCCAACAGTACATCATATTTATTTATGAGCAATTCAATATGCATTGTGTGTGTTTTTTTAAAACATTTTCTGTATAGGTGATTGCAAAACTTGTGCTAACTAAAAGAAAACATGTTTATTTTAAAAAAAAAAATGCATTCGACATTTAGAAATAACATAACACACACACACACATATATATATATATATATATATATACATATGCCAAACATGAGCAGTAAGCTGCATTTCTTTTTTCTCAACACTAATGCTGTTTGACTGACATCAAAAATAAAACTCATTAACAGCAACAGATCTCTTTAGGCACCATTTATGCTAACTTTATATATTCATTTTCAGTCATTTCAGATGTGCATCTAATTTGTCCCATCTGTTAAAACCCCTTGAGAAAGAGCTGACTGTGATTACATAAACTGTGACTCATGATTACATGTCTCATACGTGAGATGGTGCGAAGATGCCTGTCTAGTGCTTTTTAGATTAGTGTTGTCCTTACCCAGGGTGTCACAAGGTTCATTTTTCCAGGAGCAGATATCCAGACCGGTTAGCAGGATGGCATGATCATGGCGGCGACCTTCTCGCCCAGCCAGTCCGGACTGCCACTGGCAGAAACTGTTCAGAGTGTGATCCGCATGATGGTTAATCACTAGTCCATCCTGAGTGAGCAGAGAGGTAACTAGAATCACACGCAATCACACACTGCTGGTGACTAGTGCTGGAAGACAAACTCAAACTGGGCAGAGTAATTACCAGCTACCTCTGCTGACCCCACCTTGATAAACGAGTCTATGGGTAAATTAGCCCCTCGTCACTGATCCTGAGTGACTGTGGCTAATTATTCCAATCAAAAAGGGGATAAGGGCAATTTTCTGCATTCCTCAGTCAGTGGCTAACCTGAACTTCATTAACATTAGCACAGGTGTATCAGTAACGGAGCCCTTCAGCTGTTTGCTGGCCCGCTTTCCCACAGACGCGTCCCTCGCCTGGCTGGAATCCAATGGAATGCTGTCTATCCAATAAAACTGTCATCGTAAAAACAAGACCTGTTCAGATAGAGCGTCTCAAAGAGAACGAAGGAGACAAGCCTCTCAAGGACAATAAAATCCACCTTCTGAAGCAATGTTTCATTCAGTTTCAAAGCTCTGTGTTATCTAAACCTCTCACGGTCCATGACGTCAGTCCCCTCCAGAGGGCTTTAACTCACATTCACTTGACAAATACACGCTTGGTGTTAATGAAACATATTCATTTAAACATGCATTATCAATGCAATGGAGCCAAAAACTTCTACTTTGTTTTCAAATATCTCCAGTGCATAAACTCACCTGGTCTTCATCCAGCAGTATTAGTCCAACAATTACAACATTGATGTCACCTCCAATCGTGCCATCTTTGAAAAGTGTTGAGACCTTTGTGAAGATAAGCAACAGTGCAGAAAAATCAGCATTTGGATGGTGCGTTTATATGTATGCATCTGAACTCAAATGACCTTCTTGAACAGAGCAATCAGAAGTGTCTCTTTAGAGAAATGAGAAGCGTATTCCTGGGATGTTTCTCTCTAAAGTTCTTCAAAGCCTCACCTGTCTAGAGGCATACCATATGTACTTAAGGGAATCCCTAATCCTGCATTTCACCGGCCTTTGAAACAGAGTCCTTAAGATGGTTTAAAGTGCTCAGGTATCATAAATACAAATGCTTAGTCCCAATAGACTTTCATTGATGTTATTTAGTCTTTGTTTTCATTGACACCAACACAAGAGGCGAGCAGTTTGGTTTCAGGTGTCAGTATTTCACTAATCCTTTGTAAACTTGAACCCTTAAAACACCTTCACAAAGTCTGTGTTTGATAGGTATGTTCATAACATGTAACACAATCCTATTTCCATTAGTCTTAAAGAGTGTTTTCATGTGTGCTTACATTTTTTCTCTGGGCACACCTCAAAAAGACTCACTTTGACTTTTAGCAATCATTAACAAGTCCATTTGGTTAACCAGATATGCCACAGTGAAGCAAAAACACATGTTCTGACCTCGGTTTGACATCATTCTCCATGTATTTAGAGCATAGTCAACCACATAATACTGGGAAACAAATGGATGAATGAGAGGATGGACAAATTGATGCATCAATAGCTGGAGAGATCTATGAATGATCCATGGATGATAGACAGATGGATGCATGGATTGATGCAAATGCATAATAGATGTATAGATGAATGGAGGTATGGAGGTATGTATGGACTGGCACATGAATGGATGCATGTGTGCATGGATGGATGGATGAACAGTAGAACAAACGGATGAATCGATATGTGCATGAAAATGTGGATGTGGATACATTGATGAATGGATGGATGCATGGGAACATGGATGGAGTGACATCTGGAAGGATTTATTTAAAAATGCAAGGATCGATACATGGATGATCTCTAGAAAGATGGATGCATGTATGGATGGATGGGTGAATCATGTATGTACTGTATGATCAGGTACTTGGACGAATGAAAGCATGGATCAGAGATGGATGCATTGATGATACATAGACAGATGGATGCATGTGGATACATGCATGAATATCTGGAATTATTCATAGACTGATACATGGATGGATATTTGGATGATAGATAAATGAATGGACAGATGGATGGATCCATAAGTGCAAGGATGGCTGAATGGGTGGATGAATGGATCCATTAATATCTGGGTGGTTGATGAATGAATGAATGAATGAATGAGTGGATACATGCACTGTATGGAAAGATGGATGAACTGACAGATGGATGACTTACCATGTTAAGAACAGTAAGCACATATGTGGTTATATTCTCATGGCCGTGATTGTCCATCATCTTGCGGTCGACCACCACCAGGGTCTCCACATTTAGACTCTTGTGCGTCTGAGGTTTGAACATAATGGCTCGCTTCCCTCTGGGCATGAACTTATATTCGTCCGGAAAAATATAGATATCATCCTCAGGAGGTTTAGGCATATCTGAAACACAGGACCAAGACAACATCAACACTAGGTCACTGGTTCCCCAAAGAAAATGCATTACTAGTTCAGCAAATAGCTGAGTCTGTGTCTGGAAAACTCCAGGCCATACGAGACATTAATGCACGCCATGTGTGTCAAACTGTATTAGCTGTTACCTCACGTCCCACATAAGATTTGGTTACTCGGTTCATAAAATATTACTCAGAGTTCAAATGCAGTGTGAGGATGTGGTGTTTGTTTAGAGTAGGTGAAGATAATTCATCCCTGACCAAACACAATACAGGTGTGATGATGTCATGAAAACATGTTCAAACTGACCCTTGAACAACTGTGACCTCTTTACATACAAACATTGGCTAAAATAAACCCCTGTCCTCCAAACGAACATCTCTGGCAGTCCAGCACCATGTAATGGAAAGGAGCTAGAAGGCGCGGTTGGAAAGAGAATGTCCTTACATACATTTCTTCCGTCTTCCACAGAAGTGCTGTCTGTGCAGCGTATGCTGGTTCTCCTTTGGATCCGTCCACAGATATGGGACTGCTGACTCTCTTCTGCTGACCGTCTTTGGCTCACTTGACCTCCTGTGTCTGCCTCTGCTGGTCTGTGCTGGGGTGGATCTCTTGTATAGGATGTGGGGGTGGTGGTCAGATGAGGCCGAGAAGTTCTCCAGAAGTGCCTGATGTGGATGCAATGGCTTCAGGAAGTAATCTGCATCCTGAGTTCTGATCAAACCTGACTGGAGGGAAAACACACTGGTCAATGCCTTGATTAAGAAACCCTGCACTCTTCATGCTTCGTACTTCCGATATGATAAGATAAATGTATTGCATTCACCACAGTGTTATTGGAGCTGATCTGAGATGCTGAAACACAATATTATGAGCTGGACGCATGTAAATAAACACAGTAGCGCTTCACACTAAAACTGCCAGGGCATTCATTAATTTGAAAATTAAGAGATTCATATATACGTATGCATTTTAAAAAAAGTAGACTATCATGAACATGTTTCTTTTTGGTAATATATTTCAAAAGGTGAAACTTTCATTTTAGATTCGTTACATGTGAAATTATTTATTTATTTATTCATTTCATGATGGAATTAGAGAGCCATCTGACCCTCCATAGACAGCAACTGAAATGCCATACGGAATTGCAATTCAAATGATTAATCTTAAATGTATAAAAATAAAATAAAATAAAAACAGCACAACTCAGAATGAAATGATCTAAATGGAGTCCAAAAGCAGTGCATGCTGAATGACCCACTGATGTTCAATACTTCATGTAAGACAGCAGACGCTGAGCCAGATGATTGAGGAACACCAGCACAGGGTATTTGCGAACACTGTCACAATGCTAATGTGCTTCAGAACATAAAGCAGACACTTTGTTAATGTTCTCAAGACGCCTTCAGTTTCTCAAAAGCAAAACCCATCTGGATTAAAGATGCATTAGGATGATTTCCCAAGCATGATTCCTGCTCAAGAAGCAGCACAGATCACATTCGAGCCGACTCTGAGCTCAGTTTATGACATAAACACCCAAATGCACTTTATTGGAGAGCTGGCTGTCTTTAACACTAACAAACTACACGTCCCTCGCACTCTGGAGATCCAAAGGACTCTTCAAGCCCTCATCCAAATGTCACAGCAGGTCAGAGCGAGAACTCTTTTGCGCCGCTGCTTCAGCGCGGTCTGATAATTATCCTCAATTGGGCTCTGAGGATAAGCTCCTCTCCAAACAAACAGAAAAGCCCTTCTGAGAACCTGTTTGAACCCAATGTGCATCTGATTAGCATTCGTCACTGCCAGCAACACTTAAGTTCATCGCAAGGCGATCATACACACAATAGGCTGTAAAACATATGCTGAACTCTGAGTAGAGAAGACATAGGCAAAGACGCTCTGTTTGAGCATGGAGGTGAAAAAGAGACACATTTAGAGTGTTCTGGAGGACAACAGTACAATCAAGGACTGGAATCTTTAATGTGCGTTCAAGGTTGTTTTTTAATGGTGCTTAATGTGAACTGAGCAGATGTTTATGTGTACACGCTTTCCACAATCATCGTGTATGTCCTGTCTACAGAGGTTAATGTTGATCTAGCCTGTTTTTTTTTATGCCAGCACAGTCGAGCAGAGATCTGGTCTCACTCGCTCAAAGAACATTGCCCTCACTCCACGCTTAAGTAATCAGTGAGCGAAGCCATACAGGTCCCGCCAGACTAAACAACCCTGATCCAAGATCACAGTGTGTGTAGAGGATACACATCTCGGCACGTAATTAACGCCTGTATGGGAGGTAACTGCTGACAGATTTCAACACATGTCAATGAGATGTGCAAATTAGAACATTATTTGAGATTAATATATGGTATTACATGCATAACAAAATGTAATGAAATTATATTTCTATAACAGTAACTAATTGCTGTACATTAAGACCCCACAGCAACAATAAATGACAGTAGCAGTTTTACAGAATATTCACCTCTGACCTGTTCACACTTTCATTGTTCCATAACAGAATTACAAAAATTGCAAAACAAATGCATAAAACAGTGTTTTCAGAACTATCCAAAGTGGGTCGTTTAATCTGGTTCAGATGAATCACTTCAGTTTGTTCTACTTATTAAGGCATAATACAAGCCATGTTCCCATTAGAAATAATTGTCAAAAGCAACAATGCTATGAAATGCATATTTTGTGAGAAAGTGTGACCTGCTTGTAGAAATCATCACTGCAAAATGATTTAGAAACAAGTTCTAGATTTCATTCAGCAAATATCTACATGTTCTTTCTGATATACAAACATGATTACACATACATACCATAACATGTTTGTCTATATACTACCTTTTTGCCACACAATGCGGGGCATACAAAAACAAATGCAATTTTATTTTTTTAATAATCAATTTGTGGCCTAATTATGAACCTTTTCTAAAAAGTGCAACGAGTACAAAATTAGGCTGAAATATTTGGGTAATTTGCATTACTGAGGTGAATCAAAATATGAGTCCTTAAACCCTCAAACGGGCGATTCATATCATCTCTTGTCATCTAAATCTCACTCAGGCCAAGCAAACCTGTGAAAGACACAACTCAAAACAAAAACAACACAACTGATTCATTAGTAAAGCTATGAGCATGGATGACTCTTATTTATGACCTAATTTATGATCTTGGATGGAAACTGATGTCTTGATGACAGTATTTTATAGAGCTGAAGAAGGCAGCAATAAAACTGATGTGGATGCCTAAAAATAACAGACGAAACAGATTTCAGGCAAAAAGAGAGCCGCAATTCAAGGGCCACTGGCAGTGGATCAAGTTTTTAAGTTCGTTAGGCTAGCTGATATCATTAGCAGCTGTAAGCAGATTAATCCAGCCGTCTCCAGAGCAGCGACTCAAGACTCCATCAAGTGAACAACACCTGGGACTTAATCTCACCCCAAGACCAAAGGTCCTACAGTCAAGCATTTGATCCTTTATTGGATGCTGAGGACTTCAAAGAGCAAAATTACCCAGTTGTTTTGGTGTCAAGGCAGCAATCCTCATGAGATACGCTCGTCCTCTGTCACCAGATCACAGGGTTTAGTCAACAGAAGCGACCTTTGCCAGAGCCGAGGCTTTCGGGCTCGACATGGGATGAAGTTCAGGCATGACTGGTCACTCCGCATGACTCTGGCCTGCTGCTCTCGTGTTGGGAGTTTCAGCCGTTGTCAAGAATAATTCCCAAAGTCAGGTCGATTTATGGCAATTGCGCTTTCATGCTGTTTACACGCTCGCTGCACGTCTTCCAGTCAATCCTTCCTATCCGTCAATAGAATCCCGCAGGATTGCAATTATGGCTTCCAGTTAGTTGAGGAAGACAGTATGAGATCTCAGTGACATAATTCAGACAGACAGTGACTGACCTTGCGGTGACCCCTGTCGTGTTTTCCATTCGATTAAATCCACATGCTGTCTTTTAGATACTATGCACTATGGATAGTGTTCATCGTCTGCGACATCACTTCCAGTTACCGAGCCCTCAGATTGTCTGAGAACTTTGATTTGCTGATGACCTTCGCTGTGGAGACCCACTGAAAATTGTTTCCAGAGACACAACAACAGAGAACCTGCTGACCTGTGATCAGATTAAACACAAGGACCTAAGAGAGGTCTGCCATCTGACAGAGAAAACTGGCTGCACGATTTTGAGAAAAAACCTAATTGCGGTTTTTCTGACAAATATTGCGATTGCGATGCGATTTTCGATTTT
>JAUCMU010000030.1:3348071-3360882 GCA_032275025.1 Enteromius treurensis
CCTGGATTCCTTTCCAGGGAAACCTCCTTGGTCTTGAGCCACTACTGCAGGGGTCTCGAGTATAGCAGGCTGATAATCATGACTGCCCTCAGAACCCACAGTCTGTGAGACTGTGACAGTGAGTGATTTGAGAATCGAATCTACTCAAGCAGGGAGCATCTGCGCCTGCATCGTGGTCGAATCTCGTACCATGCCTAAATAAGTGGTCTTCTGACTGGAGAGAGCCCACTTTTCTTGGCATTCAGTCTGAACCCTAGATGCTTTACATGAGCGAAGAGGACATCTCGATGTCCGGTCACACCGCTCTAAGACTAAGCTAGTATTAGCTAGTCTGTTATGTACTTTTGAATGCAAAACGCTAAAGCCACAACGGAGCTAAGGCTGCATCTACTACTTCATAAGCATCCGAGGCAAAAGTGCTAGGCCTTAGGGAGGAACCCAATATTAATACGCTTTGCCCCTAAAGCGAATCTCAGGAACTTCTAGTGAGAAGGATGAATGGACACATGGAAGTTTGTATCTTTAGATCTATTGCTACAAAGCAGTCCTCGAACTCGACTCTAGCAGCACAAGCCTGCATGGCTCTAGCCTATGATTAACACACCTCGATATGCTAATCGGTTAACCAGAGAAAATCACGGGTCGGTCTTCGACGTGAGCTTCACACTCTGAACGGGCATACGATCTAGCTCGAGCGGGAGATAAGGGGTTAACTGTCTCCACCACCTCAACCAGACCGCTTTTAAGAGGCCCACATTCTCAATCTACACTACGCCTGGCCGAAAGCGCGATCTGAGCCGCGAGGCTTCACCAAGCGTCCTCGGACACAGCGAGAATTCAAGTTTGTCTTGAGGGAACGAAACACTGCATCTCAAAGAGCTTTACAGGGTCGGAGCAGCTTATTAAGCGGCAGCAGCTCGCAAATGAAGCAGCTCATATTATCTGCCAATGCGGTTGCTGCATGCTCCGATCTCAGGCAGGCTACATGTGTGTGTCTCAAAACCTGTGAAGATCTCTTGTAGGTAAATACACACTACTTATTTTTTTACAAAAAGGCTGTATCCTGCCTGCCCTTGCTTGTCTTGCTCATGTCTTTATTTTAAACAGAACTTTGTGGAGTAGATCAAAACGAGAGGATCATTTTCGTTCACACAATCACTCAATTTTTTTAAAACTCTTTTCTTCACTTGTATGGAGGGGAAAATAGGATCTTAAACTCTAATAGAGAGAGGAGTGGATCAAAAGATAGGATCGCTTTTGTTAGGTTTCACTATCACTCAGTCTTTTTAAACTATTTTCACACGCACACTGAATGGAGGGGAACATAGGATCTTTTTTCTCTCTAACAGAAAGAGGAGATCAAAGAGAGGATCGCTCGTTTTTCTTTTTCTTTTGTCTTTTTAACTATTCTCATGCACACAGTCAAGGGCTGGGGGAATAGGGTCTTTTCACTCTTTCACTCACACACAGACAAACAGTTTGAACGCTGGCACAGAGAGCGCGTTCTGAACAGCAGAAAGCTAGCACGAGCAGGCACCGTGTGTTATTTATAGACTCTTCCTGGTCTGACGTCACCGCCCTGACGTCGGGCCCATCCATTGGACATTGGTACAGCAGATTCAGAGCCGTCACACATGAAGGCGTTCCCCGTAGCGTCTCCGGACGCAGTGTTCGTTCCCTCAAAGAACCTTGGTTATATTCATAACCTCTTTGTCATGCTACTTATTTTTGTGAAAACCACATGACACATGAAAAGAATTATGAATAGAAAGCTTAAAAGAATTGAAATCCCTTGTAACATTGTTCGCTGTCACTTTTAATTATTTGAATGCATTTTTGAATGAAAGCATCAATCAAACTATCTTACTAACCCCAGCAATATTTAACATATCAAAGCAAGTGGACATTTATTTTAAAGATAGCACAGGTTTTTTCAATCTTTTTTTTCATAGATATTTATTTTAAGGATAGCACAAGCACACAGCATGTTTGGAGTGACAGAATACTCTTTTTAGGGGTTGTGGGTGTGAACAGTTTGTTACAGTAAGTATTACTGTATCTGACATTCTAAAAGATCATTGTGGACACCTGCAGGAGAAAAAGTGAGCTCTGAACACATTATTGTGGTGTGAAAATGTCAGATTGCCTCTGGGGATCAGCAGCCCTTCAGCAGACTTGAGCAAAGAAACACCCTTGCTGACACATCCAGATCAAGCATCGTTGTTCTGGCACCTCTGAAGATGAGCTGAGCGTTTACTGTGTGGGGTCAGAGGTCATTTGTGTGGGTTAGAGACAGGAGCTGGCAGTGCTAATCCACGCAGAGCTGATGAGATCCTGGCGGTGGCAGCTGCTCTCACACACCCTCCATACCGCGCTATGCTCTGCTCCATGCCAGCTTCAGTCGTCCCCACGCCAAGCCAGTCCTGCTAGAGACCGGTAACTGTAGGGTAGGACAAGAAACCCGTGAGAAACTCACGACATCCTCAAATGAAGGGTGCCACCCAAAGATCTCCTCAATTACACATGAACAGCTTCCACGGTTTCCAGTTGAGGAAATCACCCCCTCGATCGCTGGTTTATGTTTTACATTAAAGAGTTGTCACACCGAACTTCACTACTCTGCATGAGCGGGCCTCGTTTAAGTCAAGGTTCAGCAAAGCATTTAAGCAGGTTAAGAAATCATGCTAAATATTACAGCACAACCGTTTTTAGCTTTGATGATAGTAATGAAATATGAATGTTTGTTCATCAGTAAATTAGGATATTATTATGATTTCTGAAGATTGCTGAAAATAACACCACAGAAATACATTACACTTTAACATACATTCACACAGAAAACATCATTTTAAATTGTAATAGTATTTCACAATAATATTTTTTACTATGTTTTCGATCAAATAAATCCATCCGTGGTGAGCAAAAGAGACTTCTTTCAGAAACATTAAAATAAATTTCTTTGAAGTATCCATTTCAGAGATTAACACGTTTTAAGTTGTATTTTTAATAAATACATCTATAAATAAACACATACTGTACATACATATGTGTACATACTGTACATACATTATGATAGAATATGTAATGATTCAGTTAACAGCGCCTGCAGAAAATGATTCTGGACATGAACATTGTCATCGTGCTCTAACCAAACCTGATTACAGCTCTGACTTTTACATACAAACTTCCATGAGGACTTATACACAGCAGCTCATTTTATGTTGCTGTCCTTTGTTTCTTAAATGATGGATGACAGTAAAGAAAATAGATTTGTGGCTGCACAAATGTGTGCACATGATGATGGTTTGCTGATATTGTTCTGCCCAGATTAAAATTGCATTATGGGCAATAAGTCTAATTTGGGCACATTCTAAATCAGATTGCATTGTGGCTTTTAATTGTGAACATGCTGTCTCTTACAAGGAAATTTTGTGCCTGACTCAACAGTGTTTTGCTTGGGAAATATGGGCCGAGTTCGTGACAACAGGTAGATGGATAGATTTTAACCCAGAAGTCACTGCAGAAATCATAATAGGTGAAATTAACACCAGAGAGAAACCAGGTCAAGGTGGATCCTCTGCCAGCTGTTATTCCTCATAGCGCTCGGTTTCCACATATTCGAGCCGTGCAATAAATGTTCTCTTCACAATGCAAACAAGTTTCCCATACATCACTGCCACTAAGAGTAAGTTGTCCGGTATGAGAGTTTAATGCTGAGTGAGCGTTTTCCCTCTGAGAGTCCAGGGAATCATCGGAGCCAGGGAAATCCCAGACGTTACCAGTGTGAGGGTCAGTCTCGGGGTCACGCAGTGAAAATCCTCCGGTGCATGCTTTCCATTTCTCCATGCACCCACTCAACAGCTGATTCTGGGTCTGTTTACACGCAGAGTCTCTCAGGATTCCCAGAAGACTGGGAAAGCCAGCCGGACGGCATCAGCAGAAACGAGACTCTTTGTGGAAAACAGATTCCGCTGGCTGAGGCCCAACACGACTTTATATTATACGTCCAGCTCTGTGGAGCTATAACGCATAAGAATAAAGACAGAACGAGTTATTTATGCACAGGAGCACCTGTAAATATTCCAGAGTGATATATCTGCGTAAATGTGGAACATTTGTCATGACGCTACGGCGTACGCTTGATGTTTGGAGGGATCCGTACGAGGTTGTGTGAGCGTCCGGTGCACTCGCAGGTCGGTCTGATAACCTCTCAGATTATCATGGTGATGGATTTCAGCTGAAGACAGGTGTTAGCAAGTGATACGCACAGATCAGTGATGGGAGAGGGAAGAGAGCTGCCAGAAGCTCATGACTCATTTCCTCAGCATGGGCAACAAGAGAGGACTCGTAAAAAAACACATGTAGAGTATAAATCTAAATAAATTGACTACTCTGTGAAAGAGCATAGTAGCATATGTTGTATAGTATTAAAATTGCAGATTATAGTAGTATAGCAGTATGCATCACTGCACTATAGTGAGAACTGTAATGCTTTTGTTCGGAGAATCTTATGGACACAAGCATAAAAAGAAGAGTAACATCACGACGCCCTCTGATGGCGAAAAAGGAGAACTTCTGTATGTGCATGCGAAGGGGATTTTAATCAAATTAATTAATGCATATATTAAACAAGGACATAGTGTTACATTAGTCAAAAATGATAGTACAGGCATTTATAATTTTAGAGACTCACGGAAATATTGAAACATTTCAATATGTCAACACTGATAATAATCAGAAATGTTTGCTGAGCAGTAAATGAGTATATTAGAATGATTTCTGAAGATCACGTGACACTGATGACTGGAGTAATGAAATACAGCTTTGATCATTAGTTTACTATATAGGCTCGTTCACAAAGAAAATGGCTATTTAAATTGTAATAGGCCTAATATTTTTTTTATTTTTTTTATTTTTTTTAATCAGATATAAATACAGACTGTTTTCTCTATTGTCTGAACATTTGTTCTTCGCACATTTAATGTTTAGAAAAAAAAAAGAACCATGTAAAATTTACCCTAAAAATGAGCTAATATCCAAACTCTAAAAGGGTATTAAGATATCTATAATACTTCTTGAAATACAGTCATGTAAACTTCTGAAAAGAAGTACATGAGTAAATGAAGGTTTTTTTCTGCCATTGGCCTATAATGCAACAAAGATGGCTAAAGTCAATATATTTACTAGTTACTAATAGAGCTACCAATCCCTGTGCAAAAATAGCATAATGATGATGCATGTTTGCTTCCCTGTAATTTATCTCAAAATCTCAGGTGAAAATTGACATTTTGAACCTCCCAGAGTTACGAAAGCAGAGGCTACGCAGGAGGTAAGTATAATATAATGGTTTATTTTACAGCAGAGAATGTCATAATAGATGAAGACAAAGATCAGGGTGAGTATCAGAGAGCTTGTTGGTTCGTCATGGATGTATGCAGAACAATAACACAGTCTAATTACAGATCCATTGGAGACACAAAGAGATGATGGAGACACGCTGAACCGGGGAGACGACAACAAACCACATATACGGAAGGATCCTGGAGCTTTGAAGAGACACTAGAATGGAGGAGAACAAGGAGGTAAGTACAAGGTAAGTATTTCCAATATCGAAGCGCAAGGAGTTTAATCCACTCGAGCCTGGACTCTGACTGAGGAGTGCTGTGTGGTTTTATGGTGTGGCTGATTGCGGTGATGATGAGCTGCAGGTGACGATGATTAGAATTCAGGGGAGAGTGAGCGTTGTGATTGGCTGGGTGCAAAGCCTGGCAGATCTGTGCATCCGAAATCGCATATTGCTTAAGTAGGTACTACATTTCAAATTGAATATACTACCAGACCGTTAAACAGTACGTTCTATATAGTATGAATGGGGGTAGTATGAATGGAATTCGGATGTACTACATCCACCATGTCGTCACAACTGCGCGACAATTTAATCTTTCAATAAGTCACCCGTTTATTTAGATTGTGTTAAACAAGTGTAATTTAATCACAATAAACAAAGTTTTTTTCCTGAGGTGCTTACACTTAAAATGAGCCGCGTCTCAACTTTCCACCATTTTTCAAATTTGACGCCTCCTCTCCCGGAGCCTCATGGGATAGGAAAGTGTTCATGATATGCCTACTATAGAATTCGGCCGGAAGCAGTAGGTCATGAATTTCGAATACTATGAATTCGGACATACTACTCACCTCGCATGCTGTTTTTGGCGTACTATATAGTAGGGAAGTAAGCGATTTTGGACGCATCAGAAGTGTCTATCCATCCGTCCTAGCTCTCTGCAGGGGTCAGATGAATATCTTGGGTTGGTTTATACGAGGTCTGACAGCAGTTTAAAGGCTCGCGTCTCTCTGCTATGAAACAGGCCTGCATCAGACCCCCGAGGGCCCGTCACAGCGCTTGAGTTTCACCATCAATCCATCCCGCGCTGATTGCCAGAGATCAATACAGACAGCGGCACTATGGGAAATATACAGTTACTGCGTCTGACAGTATACAGTGACACGACTGAAGGAGAAACAGCCCTCCTTTTCTCTCCTCCAGTGCCTTAGGCCCGATGCTGAGATCAAACAAAAACGTCACATGTCTGTTAGCGGTCTGTGTTATTCGCTCGTCTCATGGCAAGCGACAAAATGCATGCATCCGTCTCCTTAGTTGTCCCCTAACAAGACTGTCTCTCCCAATAACAGAGACACAGCGGCGACCCAAGGCACAGAGAGACCCCCTAAAAATGGGAAATTAGGAAGGAGAAAAGAAGGAAGCCAGTGTGGCACAAAGCGCTTAAGCGCACTCATTACTGCCGTCCCCATAGCAGCAGGCCATCGTGGGATTTGATAATTTCTGCCAGCATTATGCACCAGCGATCCTTTCATGTTCCGTCAGGGATCGGGGCTTGCAATTCTAATACGAGCGGCGATGAGGAAAATATGCACATACATTTAGCATTTAAAATCTCCACAGGCCGAACAGAAGAGAGACAGGCACATGTCATACGACATATTGTGCGAAGGAAGAGGCAGAGAGCCCCTCCATAAATGATTCAAGCGTTTATTTATCAGCAGTTTATGTCTGCCCCGGGCAGCTGCCATGGCAATATTAATGACTTGGCCCCGCCGCATTTGAAGTGAAAAGGTCACGGCTGTTAGACTCCCCAGTTAAATCTGAGGCCTACTGTTTATTTAACGCTCTAAAGTGCTTTGAGAGGCTGAAGAAGGAGGGGAGTTTATCTCACGCGCTGAGAGAGAGAGAGAGAGGTGACAGTGTTCATGCTGTATTGACAGAGCTCCTAAACGATGCTGTCTTCTGGGCTTGAGCTGAAGACAGCGTCTGACCCGTCCAGTCACTGTTTCTTACAGAGAAACCACAGGTTACGAGTTCTTCACCTCGCTCACTTAAAACTGTTTCAGAGCGCTCCAGTGGCCTTACACTGTGAATGCACTGAAGTCAATTCAAATGAATTTGTATAGCATGTTTCAAACCTTTACAGAAAATTATAATGTCATTGTTTATAAAATTGTAATATATTATAGCAGATTAGAGCTGTGCGATAATATAGTTTGAAACACTTTTCATGGGTGTACTATAAGAATGTGGATCAAGTTATTAATGCATATATATATATATATATATATATATATATAAACACACACAGACAACTTTATATAAAAAGCTGGGCAATAATATAGTAACATTTAGCGACAAAAAAAAAATGCTGTATTTTTTTTTTTTACATTTTATTTTAAGTTCTGCTGCAATAACTGTATTACAGTATAACAATAATCATAATTAAAATCATAATCAAAATTATTTACTTTATCACAATTTAATAATTCTAAAGTACAGCGGGAAAACATGTGTCATTTCTTTTAAATATAATTTTTACCCAATAAAATATAGTGCAACTAGAACAATAGATGTTAATGATTTAAAAATAAATAAATAAACTAACTAAATAAAATGAATCCCTTCAGTTATAAGAGTTAAAGTTCGTTAAAAATAGAAATCCTTTTTATTGCATGATTTTATGTGACTCTACTGTATGTGTGCGAATAAAGCAGGATATATGTACATTTTGCAATAATATAAACAATCAAACATTTGCTCATGTCAATACAGATAAAGTTAGACATACCTTGACAATAATATAGGACACATTTTGCAAATATATATGCAATCAAAATGTAAATTATGTATGTGTTAAAAACTATATGATGTGACTCAGATGTAAGCTGTATTATTAACTGTATGATCTGAATTAGATGCCAGCGTCAATGGACTCAATCTGTAAATGTCATAATTTCCATCAGATGCAGATATATTTAACAGCAGGAGCTGAGCTGATTCGTGTGTCCAGCAGAGGGCAGAGCCGGACTGTTTGAAGCTGCAGCGTTATCTGAGATAATTAAGAGAACATCTCTGTTTGCTCATCCGCACAGAACATCCAGGATCCCTTTGTGTGGCCTTATTAATTACTTTACAAACACAACTAGAGCCTCCCCACTCCCTCAGTAATGACTACAGAGAGAACAGTACAGTGTTCATGCACAAAAAACACACGCTTCAGTTCACTGCACGGCCTAAATAAATAGCTAACAAAACAAACACATATTTTAAAGCTGCATTATACCGTGTGTTCATGATGTAATCAGAAATTAAAGTAGCAACTGTAATGCTGCGTTTCCCGTTGATTTATGGAATGCAAACTCTGAAGAAAGGATTGCTGTAAACACACGTCATTGTATGTGTAGATGACACGCAGATCCTGAAATAAACAGCGTGAGCGATCAACACACCTGAGTTTTTCCTCACCGGTGCTCCGTTTGCTCCTGTTCTAGCACATTTTTTCGAGGAAACGTGAATATTTCATATCCCTGGCAGATTTCTCTGTCTCTGTCAGTCATGTTCCGCTGTGTTTATTCTTGCTGCACTCTTCATAATTAATTTTGTCAAGCATAATTACATTTTCATGACAGAATTTTTAAGCGAGATGAGAAGGCAGATTATTTCCTTGATAACATTCCAATTAAAATGTTTGTGTCTCTGTTTGTTTACTTAATTAAATATTGACACAAGCGGCCCAAACTGATTAATGCCGAAAGCCCTCGTTCCTTTCCCGCGCTCTGAGATTCCGTTCAGACAGAAAACAAACATGTCAACAGATCTAAACGCCAGTCGTAGACGACAAACGGACGCATCAGAGTTTGTTCTGCGCCTCCCGTGTTGTTCTGCGGGAAATAAATATTGTTTAAACTCATTTTGGACTCGGCAAAAACAATCTGTCCTGAACAGAGAGATATTGCGGTCCAGGAAGTGTTGTTTGGTTCCTGCGGCTCCTGGCTGGAGCAAAGCGTGTGTAATATTTCACTGCGCTCGGGGCTGTGCAATCCCGGCCTATTGATAAAGCACCCATTCCCTCCGCTATGGGCTCAGACAAACTCCAAATAAAACCGAGCCGGCTTCACTACAAAGCATTTAGTGCAGGGTAACCGTATTGTGGGAGGAGAAGCCGATGTCAACATCCCTGTAAATTATTTTGGAGCAGTATGAAACACAGGGTAGAACAGCGGTCGGCCGAAGGTGGGCGAGAAACGGAGATCTAATGAGGAAGAGATCAGGCCTGGAGGACAAACAGATACTGAGAGAGAGAGAGAGAGAGAGAGAGAGAGAGAGAGAGAGCGCTCCAGATAGAAGAGGCTGAAAACACTAACAATCTGCACAAAAACTCTACTCTAGTCATTATTCTCAGGTGTTATGTTTACTCTGAAGAAATTTAGTCTTGATTTTAAAAGCTATTGGACATTTCCTCCTTTATTTTCTTTGGAAAACACAGGCACTTGATTTAAGGCAAGCACGCTGAACTTGTATAGCAATAGTGGGCATGTTGTGACTCTAAGGGGCAAGTTGTCACACTGGAAGCTGCCTTTAAACTGTCTGTCAAAGGCAAATCTCGCCCCCAACTGATGTAAAATAATTTGTCCCAATAAAGAAAATAATAATAATAAGGGCTGAACATGCTAACAGCTAATAGCTAGCAGCTTTTATGGAATAACTCTCTAATGCTAAATGTCCCTATTCAACGAATCTGTCAGTTTCTTTACTGAGCTGAAGCATTGCTGTATGTGACTTTCTTCCCTCCAAGCCTTTCCATGGGTATAAACGGGTGTTTTCTGTACTTAGGATGACATTAAGGTCTGGTTTAACAGACAGGGGTTTAAACTAAGCCAGGATTAGTCCATAGTTCAATTAGGACATTGAAGTCATACTTTAGAAAAAAGCATTACTGGTGCGCAGATTTAAATTTTGGTCTAGGACTAGTCTAGGGGTAAATATATATGTATATATATATATTGCTTGGCATAAGTTGAAACTATATACAGTATTCATGATAAAAATATAAGTTGTAATTTTTGATCAATTTGCGTGACTTGTGAAGCGAGGGTGATATGTATTGTTTTGCCTGCCACAAGTTCTCCGTTTGTAACATTGTTTATGCATGCAGAGCTGTATTATTTATGTAGTCTTTGTATTATTTCGCAGCATCTTTTCTGCAACTCTAGCACTGAATGCTAGGAACACTCTCGAAAGGATTTTATTAAGGTGTTGCTGTTTGTTCAAGAGCCGTTTACAACTATCCGTGTCATGGCAATCATTCTGCTGCTGTTTATTTTAAACTCTGTGTATTTCAGATACATTTGATCTTTCCCCAGACTAATTTTGCTCTCAAACTAAATGTATTCTCCAACCCCATCTGGACGGGAGGAGCTTCCCTATTTTTACTACCCTGTGATATTTCTCTCTCAGTCCAGGTAGCTCATATTTATGTAGATGAATAATTAAGATGTTATTAAAAGGGCCCATATTCATGCACTGATGGAAGTGACATTAATATTTTAATGTTCCTCTACCTGGCTTTGCATGTTCTCTCCACAGATCATTTAAAGTCCATTTTAGTGGCAGCATCCCCGCATATCAATTTTGAATATGGAGTTGGAGGGGAGGCCTGCAAGCCCTAATGTTATTTCTTGTTCATGTCACAGCGAATATCTCGCGCAGTAACAGCCAACGCGTATTGAACGCCTCCTGACTTATGCTAACAAATGATTGAAAGACACGGGAGCAATCAAAACACTTCTAAAAAAGCGAGCTCTCAAACCTGAGCACCTGTGATCAGTTCTGCCTCGGCGAGAGGCTCGTTTAGACGGAGCCGTCATCCGATGTTAATTAGCGGCGGTCATGTTGTGTCGTACGGCTCGGACTCTTGCTGCCAGAACGCGTGACAGTTGTTTAAGAATGGGAGCCCTTGCTGCTGTCAGTTCAGTGAACAGTTTATTTTGCCAGCGCTCTAATGAGGTTTATTTACTCGTCAGCCCCCGCTTGCAAACACCCCCATCACAGCAACAACACAGACGGCTGGAGAGAGAGAGAGCAAGCCTATCAAAGTGTCCCTTATTAAAAGCAGCCGCGGCACATTATTAGGTCTTACAGGGGCAATCTGAGGGTCCAACCTGAAAGCTGTCAGCTCGAGGAACAGGCGCCAACCTTGATTGCTTGTAGTCCCAGCAGGTGAGCTGACCCTCCCAGACCCGTTCAATTACCCTCCTCCTCCCTCTGTCCATCGGCCTCCGCCCGACACCATCTCACAAGACACCCACACTCCCCAATACACACCTGAGCATGGCTATTAGCATTGACACACACACACACACAAAATAAAATAATGTATTGTCAAGGGAGTAGCTTACGACAGACACTGGGAGTGGCGGCAGGCCTCTGAGAGGCTTTCATTGAACAAAATAATAAAATAGTGTCCAGGGGAAAAAGTGTCCGAAATAAAGAATGGAACTGGTGACCTTGTCATGCTGCAGAGGCAGTGAAGGTCAGGCAGTGTTTTGAGGGAGAAGGCTCCAGGTAAGAGGCGGAGTTCGGCGACTGCACACGCTCCCCTCTCATATCTTGGGCGCGATAGGTGGCGGCTTCTTTAGCGACTTCATCCTACTTGGCCCTCACGGTACTTCCAAGGGAATTCAACGGCCCAGAATCCTGGCCCAACAGCCGTCTCACGGGTGCGGTTCTCGTCCTAACCACGGGTCCGGCGGCGCACATCTTTGGTGGCCCCTCAACGCACCCTTCCTGGACCCACGAGGACACCAGCGTGCATGCACGGGGGAAGAGAACGGTCTCTCGAGGAGAGGTGCGCTCTGCCTTTAACAGCAGCGGTGATGAGGCTTCATTCATCTCAGGTGTGAAATCTGCATTGTTTATCCTATTGATCTTTAATTTAAAAAAAAATATCGCAAAATTCGAACCTGTCATTGAAGTAAAACAATTGAAAATGGGGAAAAAACTCATGATGAAATAAATGTTTTTCTCCAATACACGTTGGCCACAATTAATGTCACCCAATCATTGCTACGTCCTTTTCCCAAGATAACAGCTCTGAGTTTTCTCCTGTAACTCCTGAAGAGTTTGGAGAACACCTGATCAGAGAAAAGAGACTCCTTCATCCAGAATCACTCCAGATCCTTCAGATCACCAGCTCCATGATGCATCTTCTCTTTAGTTCACCTCACTCAGGGTTCAGGTCAGAGGACTGGGACAGACATGGTAAAAGCTTCATTTTGTGCTCCGTGACTGATTCTTGTGTTTATTTTGATGTTTGTTTTGGATTATTGTCCCAATGGAAGACCCAACCAAGACCCAGAGTCAGATAATTATTGATTTGTTATCTGCAGGTATTTGATAGAATCCATGATGTCATGTGTCTAAACAAGATGTTCAGGACCTCCAGCAGAAATATAGACCCACAAC
>JAUCMU010000030.1:3404102-3415643 GCA_032275025.1 Enteromius treurensis
TAAAGGCGTTCCCCTAGCGTCCTCCGACGCAGTGTTCGTTCCCTCAAAGAACCTTGGTTATATTCATAACCTCTTCGCAATGGTCTGTTTCAACATTTTTCCCTCATTTGCAAATGCATAAATTTTTCTCTGTCGGTTCCAGGGTTGCCAAGTCCACAGTGGATTTAAGTGTTTTTGAAAGAAGTTTCATCTGCTCATCAAGGCTGCATTTATTTGATTAAAATACAGTATAAACAGGCATATTGTAAAAAAAATTAAATAGTTTATGTTGTAAAACGTAATGTTAGAAAATGTGTCAATTATGTTTAGTTTTTGCCTGTCCTAATAAAAGTTAGATTTAGCTTTTGAGGGAAACCATTGTCTATTTTAAAAGTGATTTATATGAAAAACAAACTGCCAAAACAACAACAACACAAAAAAAAAAAAAAAAACATACACTAGTAAGAGACAAACCTGGCAGCTAATCTTTTAAAGATATTCAAAAAAGTATTTCAATAATAGATATTGATAATTTGTGATGCCTGCCAGTCTGTTTATCCCTCCTAAATAATGACAGTGTGATTATCGGTTTACTGCTGTATGTCAGTCATGGCCCCTTCATGTCTGAAAGAATAGATTTAACAGGTTTAATAGCCCATAGTTTGCAGTGCTAGCAGTGTTTTTGTACTGAGAGCGACAGGTCAGTGTCTCGCAGGGACAGAAAGTCTACAGTCAGTTTATGAGCGCCGTGGGCACAGAATAATTCCTGTTTCAGTAAGCAATGGAGCTCAGAACCGCTGGTACCGCCGAGTCCCGGCCCGTTCCAGTGGCCTCAGGGAACACACACATGAATAATGCACGAGAAAGAGCAAAGATTTGATCTTAAGCTTTCATAACCTCCCAGTAATGCTGAGTCTTTATGGAAGGAAACACAAGCTCTTGCAGCAGCGCCACAAAAAAAAAAAAAAAAAAGCTCTTCTGGCATATTTTCTGTCATACTCTTATATTAAAAGCCCCCATTAGAAGAAACACACATGAAAATAAAAAAAAATACATGATTACGAGAATTATGAGATCTCAATTGGGTTTAAAACGGTTTACTGGGGACTGAACTGGTTTCATATGGTTTTTGGGGGTCTCATAAAGCATGTGTTGGTCATCAAACTTTATCCAGTCCTACATAATACACTATTGCCAAAAGTATTGGGTCACTCCCTTCCGATGAACAGATCTGACTACTTTAGTCATTTCCATGAATGCAAACCTTAATATTTCTGCATATAATGAAATTCTAGGGAACTGTGATTTAAAATGCAGACCCTTAGCCAGTCAGACCTTCAGACAGGTATGTTCCCTTTTATGTATGTTTATTTTCGATAGGGGTCAATAAGATATATTTTTTCTAGTTTCAGCATCATTTGCTCATTAAATGGTTGTCTTACAGTAAAAAAAAAATAAAATAGCATGAGCTGGATGGCAATTGAACCACATTTGCTTGAAACACTGAAAATTGTACAATCTAATCAATGAGCCATGCAGAAGTCCATATATCTCTGTAAATGAGCCATATAGTGCTTTAAAATTAACATATCAAAATAAGTGTTTGTCTCTGTGTAAAAATAACATGATGATGCTGCATCTTTCTGATGCCATTTTTACCCCACTAAATCTGGCTCGAAATACTAGATCACTCAAGTAAATATACATTCATAGCCTTTACTGCTTTGGATTTCTTCTTGATTTAAGAAAAAAAGGGAAGATTCCTTTCATATAATGCTGTTCATCTGAGTCTTTATGGTAGAAAAACACAAATATGTCTCACAGAATCTCTTATAATATAGTATTTGCCATCATCCTCTTATAAAGGTCCCCCGTTAGAACAGACACACATGAAAAGTAAGCAAAATACATAATTAGCGGCATTAATATAATAAGCTCCTCAGATAAGCCGGCCGGCCCTCGGAGGCGAATAGAAATCCTGCCGGCAATTAAGAGCGCTGTTTCTTCAACGCGAGCAAACCTACTTACGAGATAATTAGTCGATAATTTCCCAGGTATGTCTGGCAGTGTTTAGGCAGGTACGGGAGGTTTCTGCGGGCTGCCCCATGACAGCCTGGCCTGTTAACATTAATTACACGAGGACACAGAGAGGCTTCTTTATTTTCAGTTTAATTAAAAGCGAGTTCTCGGCGTGACCCTCTCACCCATCCGCCCCCTCGTTCTGTAGTTGGGATAAAAAGGGTTTAAATCTGTCAGGTACCTTTGCCTTTCTCAGGAATGAAGGGTGAGGACTTCAGACCCGAGGCGATTCCTTGCATTGTGGGATTTACCTAACAGCCTCACAAGAGGTTTACATCTCCTTCAGAACAAGGGCGAGATAATCACAGATCAAAACGAGCGACCCATCTGCAGTCAGGAGCCGGGGCGCCATCAGGAGCCTGGAGTTATGTAAGATTCTGGGCCAGGGTCTACAGACCGGATAAAACCTGTTCCCAGAAATTACTAGACGTTACTTGGTTGAGCCTCTAACAAGACGTGCATGAAAACAGCTTCAGCTCACTGATGTTGTTCCTGATTTCATATCAGCAATATATGCACTTTATGCGTGTTAAACTTTGTGTATGCATGTTTCTGAATCCTGGAAGACAGTGCTTAATGCCTTCATACATATTGGTTTACATGTGTTTTAGCATGTTTAGTCAACACATCAAAATACACTAAGTGTTTTTCTTTAAAGCATGATAAAAAAAATAAAAAAATAAAAATTATAAAATGCACTTTAAAACCTTTAACGTTTTTGCAAAATGCAATTTTTAAGTGTTTTTATGTGTCAGAAACATTAAGTGGCATTGCATTTATTTTTTATGTAACAGTTTTTATGTAATATACTTATAGATTTGAAGTGCACCTTCAGTGCAATTAATTGCAGTTCTTTTTCTCAAGGCATTGCATAGTTTTTGACTTTATAATGATTTGAGTATGTGCCCTCACCGTGTGATCTCTGAATTGGTAAATGAGCAAAACGCACTGTATCAGCTTCTCCTGAGAATGACAATGATCTTCAGTGTGTTTTATGATTCCTACATGTCTAAAGTTGTATTTAATAATTTACATCTTAGATATAATTCAGTGTTCTGTCTGAAGACTTATGGATTATGTGTAAATACCTACAATTACAAATGAGGTGATCGTGAGCACTCACCGAGGCCACAGGCTGATGCTGTGGGTTCAGATAAATGAAGGCACTCGTGTGGCTTTTCTCCGCACTCAATTCTATCTCAGCGCAGTCACCTTTGGGCAAGAGGTTGGTGTAATTTATGTTGAGCTCTGTCCCGATGGCTGTAATGTGCTCTGTGTTTACTGAGCTGATGTGTGGCCATCAGCCATGTCCAATACTGACGGCCTGCCTGGAGTTTCCCACATGCAAGTTGTGTTTTTTTCTTCTGAGAAATGTAGTGCGCTCTCAGCCGTAGCATCTCTGCTGGTTGTTTATATGGGACGGTAAAGCGATGCTTGCGGATGCCAGTTTCTCCGGGTTAGTAAGACCTTCGTTTATTTTTAGGCCTTCAGTGTGTCTTTCTGAATGACAATTGTGGACGTTGAGTGACACAAATTGATATGGAACGACATTCAAATATGTTGCAGAGGCAGTTGGTTTTGTGCATGCTGGTTTAAAGATGCTGGCATAGATTGTCATGCAATATGATTGTTTAGCTGGATAGAAAGCTAGCTTGTTGTGCTTTCACTCAAGGTAAAAAAAAAAAAAAATGCTGTGTTTGGCATCTGGTTGCCAAGAGACTGTCAAGAACCACAAGCCCTATTTCACTGGGAAATGGGATCATTATTAACAGTCCGTTTGCACTCTGACAAGAAGACGCAGACACAATTACAGTTTGGTTTAATTATTTTTTATGTTTTTTTAAGAAAATGTGTGCTAAAACTTGCTAATATGGTGCCAAACAAGGTCAGAAGTTAGAATTAAATCAAATAGAATATAATATAACATAGTCCCAATATTTATTTATTTATTTATTATTAATGACATTTCACTTAAAGTACATTTTCATTCGTAAAAGGGCCAACAGTCAACCAACATTAAACACAAAACACCTTCAAGATACGAGGAAAATGTCCTTGCACAAACTAAATCTATTATGACAAAGGGAAATATGAATATGAAAGCATCATATGTATACATGTTCATTTAACATCAACTGTCCCCCCGAATTTTTTAACATTGTGGACTGGCCTGTGGTCCCTATGAGGGGACATGGTAAATGATGTTTATCTGGAAGTGTAAGAATGCAAACAGATCTTCTGTAAGGGGTAAGTTTAGGAGATTGTTTGTTCTGTATAAAAGTAATGTAAGTCTATGGAGAGTCCCCACAATTCACAAAAAACGAACGCGTGTGTGTGTGTGTGTTACTGAAATAACCAAACCAACCTTCACAAAAACAACCTTCATTTTCTGATGCATTCCTGTAATTAGTTACTGTTTTGACATTTTATAATTTACAAACTGTACTTATGTATGCAATTATGTGCAATAAAAAAACTAAACAAAACAAAACATGCATACCACCTTTGAGCAGCATTAAACACAATAGCCATTCCAGATGCAGCTTCTGTTCCACCTTTACAGATCAGAGATGGCATTTTGTTGAGGATAATAACGTTTTATTGGTATATGTTGTACTATTCTGACTGATTATAAGGTGATTGTGTAAGTATTTAACATATAATTTACTTTAAATAAGACAATTATAAACCAATTCCTGGGGCAATCTTACAGTTAAAAATAAAACAAAAACGGCTGGGAAAATTTCACAAATAATTAGAAGAATTTCAAGAAATGACACTTGTTTAAACATTGTATTTTTTTTTTTTACAATGTAATGTTTTGTTACACCATTTTGAGCTGTATTATGAGCCAGCAGGTGAAATCATGAGTCTGATCGCAGCTCTCCTCGACGGCACACATGATTTGACATTCATCCAAAGCTCAAAGGATGCAGGAGTCATTATGTGCTAAAGTTACTCTAATACTTGAATAAAGGATTACGAGGTTTAGAACCCAGTCCATTAACTCCAAACATGACTAATACTGATTAATAATAAACACTGTTTTAAACTTTACAAATGTTTCCAGTCATCCTTTGATAACTTTCAACAGGACAGATGGTTTTAGCAGTGAAAACAAGGCTAAGATTTCAAAACATAGGCATCAGAAGCACACACACACAGGCTTCAGACGGCCCGTCCTTGGCACATCTCCTGGTGGACGCAGACAGCGTAACAGTTTCCCAGAATGAGTGTCTCACGGTCACGCTCGCAGTCCTTTGGTGTGACGCTGTTAATGACTTTCTAACCCTGAGGATTGTGGTTGTGGAGCCATCGCAGCACTTAGCAGTCCTAAGCAACCCTACGCCAGGCTTCTGCTGTATCAACACACTCTGGGGCAGCCGCGTTATAATCACTGTCACCTACAGCTCCAACTGCACTCCAGCTTATGCATTTCTCTTTGTTCAGGGGTAACTAACTTAAACTAGCAACGATACTACCTTCTGACTACGTTTTTAGTAACAGCACCGCTTTGTTAGTTTTGTTATGTTGTACTGCAAGCTATACATAAATAAGTAAAAATAGGGAAATATAAATGGCTAGATTGTTGGATGGTAAATTTAAATGTACAAAAATTATTTCAAAAGTTTGGGGTCAATATGATTTTTATTATTTTTTTTATATTTGTATATATTTATATATTTTTATGAAACAAATCTTTTCATGCTGACCAAGGCTGCAATTATTTGATAAAAAAAATAAAATAAAAAATAAACATATATATATAACTATAATTTAAAACAGCTGCTTTCTACTTTCGGTGATGTTCAGCTGTATTTTCAGCATCATTTTTCCAGTCTTCAGTGTCACATGATCTTCCTGCTCAACACACATTTCTGATTATCATCAGTGTTGAATATTGTGTAACCCGGAATACGTTTTATTTTTCAGTATTCACAAAAGAACAGACATTTTAAAAGAGCAGCATTTATTTGAAATAGGAATCTTTCACAACATTTTAAATGTATTTACTGTCACTTTTCATCAACTTAATGCATTACTCTTGAAAAAGTATTCATTTTATCACAGATTTTTGAATGTTTACAAAATACTTTTTAATATCGATTACATTTTTGCAATTCATCCCTATGTTTTGTAGAAATCGTGGTTTCTGGTTGTGTTGATGGTGTTTAGTTCATACGTCTCGGTTACGCATTGTAACCCTCTTTCCCTGAAGAAGGGAATGGAGACGGCACGTTGGTGACCGACAAATAGGAATCTCGCTATTCGTCGGTCACCGACGTGACCGACTGAAAGGGAACTAATCTGTTCTATTTCTATTTAATGCTGTGACCCAATTAAGGTCTTCATTGTTTCTGTGCCAGGATCTAAAAATGATCTGACGTTACACAAAACTACTTAAATGTGTTTTTGTTGTACTTTTGTTTCAGTAGTGTAGCTTGACTTTACTTGAAATCACGAGTATCTTGTAGTTTGTCAAGTTGAAGTTTCAAAGCCTCTTCCCACACACACCTATTCGGAGCTGTACTTCACAGCCATCAATCACCGAATGTGTAATGGAGCATAAATCAAAGTACAGTGATTACACGATCAGCCCAAGAACATCTGGAGACAAGCTCAACTAGTTTGGCCGACACCAGCCTGAGAAACAATTGCGAGACTGTGACGGCTGTTTACATTGCTTGTGTTAGTGGAGCGGCGTCTCTCTGCCACGCTCGGGGGCGTTCTCCGTGTCAAAGTTGAGTCCAGACTGCCAGAAGAGAAAGCAGAAAAGTTGGATGCTCACTTTGTTTTTCACAGAGACATTTGTGTCACCGTTTGCATTATTTTTCCGACAGCGCCTTCGCTTGCTCCTTTGCCCTCTCTCCGTATCTTTATGCTGATGGCAGCTCTGCCAAGCCTGCCAATTATGTGGGATGAGCAGGTGGCACCTTGCAGGTGGCAGGCTAATCCTTATAAAGATTTCACTTCATTAAGAAATCCGTTTAATGTAGCCAGTAGATTGATAAATCGCCCAAACCCGATTCCCACTTGGTGCCAGGTTCGGTGCTCCGACTTGACCCGTGGCAGGAGAAATGTGTCCGTCGTATGTTCGCACGTAAACACGGGTCTGTTTTGTGGTGGACAGATTGTCGACAGTAGAAGAGTCTCTGTGTAGACGATTCAGCATATGCTAAACTGGATGAAATCATTTGCTCCCGGCTTAATTTGACTTACAAAAAAGTTGTTGTTTTTTCTGCCTACTTTCTGAATTTTAAGTGTCAAAGTTACTTGAAATTCAACTCGTGAATCTTCAGCAAGATGTAAACAAATAGTCAGTCTTTGACAACTCAGAAACAGCTTATTTTACTTTTATTCATCGAGGAAGCATTATATTTATCAAAAGTGTCAGCAAACACATGTATTATGCTCCGGGAGATTTTTAATTCAAATAAATGCTGTTCTTTAACTTTCTATTCATCTGTGATTCCCGAGAAATAAAAGGTATCACAGTTACCACAAACATTTTGAGCAGCGCAACTGTTTTCAGCATTTATAATAATGAGAAATTGAGCAGTAAATCGGTATATTAGAAAGATTTCTGAAGATCATGCGACGCTAAAGACTGGAGTAATGATGCTGAAAATAACATCAGAGAAATGCATTAGTTTAACATAAAAAAAAATGGAAATTTTTAATTATAATAGTATTTCACATTTTTGGTCAAATAAATTCAGCAGAAGAAACTTCTTTTCAAACAGCATTTTGTGATGAAAACAAAACAAAGCAAGAGAAAAATCACAGCAAAACACCACGATTAGACACAACGTACTGACGTAATTATTATTATCATTTGTTACTATTATTATTCATTTTTGTCATGCGGTGAAACCTTACTGACACAGACCACCCTCAAACCAGCTCTGATGTGGTCTGGAGGATGTGTCCTGCTCAAGGATCTTTGGTGTGAGTGTGTGTTCACCTCTAAGATATGGGACTGCAGAGAAACTGAGAGATGAAAAGATGAAGACACAAACCTGCAGCAGTGAGAGCCACAGGGCTCTGTTCTCAGAACGTTCATTAATAATCCTTGTCAAAAAAGTTGATAAATGCGTCTTTAAATGCTTCTCAGATGACTGCGGCGTTCTGACTCTGTAATCGATACCCTTAAAACTAGACAAAAATACAGCAGGCGTCACCGTGTCTCTCAGATCTCAGGCCTGCACCTGCCAAAGACCTTCTCACGGTACGTCTCTGTTGCTATGCAGTTGCTAGGGTGTCATGAGAAATTGCTAGGAAGTCGCTAGGGTGTTCTGGCGGTTGTTAGGGTGTTAGTAAGTACAGTATATATTTAAATCAAACCACGTGTATCACTGTAAGGCCAGATAGACCGGAGTGAATCCCCTAAATTATTGTTTTGTGTGTTTATGAAACAGAACTCACTTTGGAAACCCTGTTTTAGCAACATTTTGTCGTCCATTTGGTGTCCACTACTTTGGTTTGACCAAATCTTTAACTAAACCACTGTGAACAGCCTCATGTTTTGTTTATGCTTAGAAGGCTGCTTTTTACAAAGTGCGACCCTTTTGAAGGGTTGCCATGTCCTCTTAATGTAAGCAACACTTAATAATCTTACACCTTACACTAGCATTGATTGCTTGCGTGATTTCTGATACGCATATAAATATGCCATTGACAGCTAGATCTTCAGTTCTTTCTGTACACGTTGTGTTGAATTTATATGAATGCAATTGTCACAACCTGAAATTTTCGGGAGTCAATCGAAGTTGTGTCTACAAAACAGGTTGAATTGATTGAATTCGGTGTGTGCATTGACTAAATTTCTTTATTGTCAATTTTGATTAATGTCATGTGTGTGAAATGAGATATTTAGATCATCAAGCACTATTTGATTTAATATTTTTAATCTTCGCAGCACAATCATATTACGCATTTTGACTGCTGTACAAAATTCCATGAGGAACGGGCAGATATTTATTCTGCCACTTCATAACAGGATGACATCACCATCCCGGTCCAATCACATGCCAGTTTTCCGGCGCTTCGAGTGACATCGTAGTGTCATAAACTAACGAGCCCTCAGAGCCCTAAAAGCCGTAGTGTTGCGCGGCGGCTCACACCGAGACGGCTGTCAGCGGCGTAACAGCTCTGAGTTACGGCACGCTATCGTGCAATCAAACATTACGCCGGCTCTCCCTCTGCTGCTAGCAAGCTTGTACCTCTTTGGCTTTAGCTGTGGCTGGGAGTGCTGTCAGAATGTGACAGAAGAGATCACCTCCTCCGTCAGGTGAGGAGCTTAATTACTGTCCCCGCACATCAAAACAAATGTCAGTTGAAAGTGCAGTGCTCACAGCCGGGCTCAACAACACCCGCTCATTGTTAGGCATCGCGTGTTGTTTAATAGAGCCTCTTTTTGCAGCTGTTGGCCGTGTCTGGTGTGCTGTCATTATTTGTGGCTACTGTCAACTGTCTCTAACAGGCCAAATATGCTCTGTTTTATATATACGTATGTATATTAAGCTTTTAATTGTGTGAAGAGGTTTAAACTGTCTCACAACACTCCTTGGTGATGATACTTGATGCGATTTTTCTTCCCCACTTAATATTTCAGCTATTTTAATGTTGCATGCATTTAGACACTCTTGAGATCGAAACAAGTGTTTAGCAATATTATAACACTTATAATAGTGTACACTTATAAATAGCTTTTTTCCCATATGTGTTAAAGTGTAATGTATTTCTATGATCAAATCTCAATTTTCAGCATCAATAGTCCAGTCTTCAGTGTCACATGATCCTTCAGAAATCATTCTACAGTACAATGATGGTTTGCTGCTCGAGAAACATTTCTGAATAATGTTGAAAATGGTAATGCAGTTTATTTCTTCTGGATTATTTGATGAATATCCAGTGCAAAAGAACATCATTTATTTTAAACAGAAATCTTTGACAGCCTTATAAATGTCTTTACTGTAACTTTTGATCAATTTAATGCATAAAAGTACTCTTTTTCTTTTCTTTTCTTTTTTTTAACTGACTCCAATGAGTCCAAACTTTTGAACAGTAGAGCGAAATTTAGAATGGGCTTCTCTTTAGTTCATTAGTGTTTAATACAATGGGCTCCAAGACAAGTTTGGAATAGCAGAAAGATGCATTTAAAAAACTGGAATTTCAAAAAGCAAAAATGATAATGCATTCTGGTAAATTAAGTTTGATGCATGTATGGGCGGCCCCCTGCTGCTGTGTTTGATTATGTGAGCGTTGATCCCCAGGACTGCAGGGGGCAGTATAATCTTAACCCAGCCATCTGTGAGGTGATCACGGCCAGATACACATCATTTAGCACCTCAGCGCTGCGCTTATTCCCTGGGAACTCACTCCCTGACCTTTATATATTTGTTACTGCGAGAAATTGACATTGAGAAGTCGGTGCTCTCCGCTCTGTTTGGCGCCGGTCTGCGCAGCGCGAGTAATAATTAGCAGCTCTTCGGCTGATGATTTTTAATGTCTTTAATGCTGGAAGTGAAGGCTGGTTGTGTTTGTGTTACGTGACGCCACGCGCATTTCTTGGCACCTTTGGCGAGCAAGAGACGCGGACGGCGATATTTTTGCAGCTCTTTGCATCTCATTAGCGTCCGGTCAGCGTTTGAAAGGATCTGCTGAGATGTGCAGAATAAGGCCGCAGGGAAAACATCTCACACAAAGCCAGCCGTCCGGAGGCCCACACAATCATTTCCACTATATTTTAACCGTGTGTGTTTAATTGTGTGAGACCGGTAGGTTTATGAGCCGCTTCTGACCCCTGTTTTCCTCCGTCTCTCTGTGAATGATCTGTGAGATCTGAAGGGATTGTGGGTAAAGGTAAAGCTCGGCCTTACTGTCTCCGTCAGAGTCTCAGATGAACTCTGGGCTTTCGGCTGTGATCTTACATAAACTAATCCACTTTCAGTGAACTCAGGTCACGACTCTCTGATCAGACTCTGAATGTTTCTTCTTGTGTTTTGAAAGGAATCTTAGTCTCATCTTTAACCACTGTGAGAGACTTGTTTGAATGGGTGTAAAAATGAGTTTTGGAGGAAAAGAGGTCACCTGCAATTGTTATCTTTAAAGAGTGATTTTTACCTGATCTAGCTTGTAAAAATGAGCGTTGTTGGTACAGATATGAATCCACTTATTCAGGTTGATTTAGTAATAATAAAACAATATTTTTTTATTTGAATAAAACCAGTTAATTAAGATGTTACTATTGTAGGGCTTCCCTCTTTTCATCAGCTCAAAGTAGAAAAATTAAAATATGCTATTTAAAAATGTATATTCAGTGTATTACTTGCTGTTTCTTTGCAATTATTTATGAACTTTACTAGCAATTTCTGAGTGAAAGTTGTTATATAATAACAATAAATAAATACACATACACATTTATTTCATACTAATAAATTCACTATTGCAGTTATGTTTGCACTAATATAGCATGTATTA
>JAUCMU010000030.1:3419187-3454874 GCA_032275025.1 Enteromius treurensis
ACTTATATAAACTATTAACTGATACTTAACAAGTCTTTAGTAAGTAATTTACTAACAGCTTGTTCATGATCTATTACTAATTTTTTAGGTATAGTTATAAATCATTAAAATACAGTTAACAAGTAATTTATTTAATTACTTAATAACTTATTAATTGTTGATGAAGAGCTTGTAAGTTATCTATTGGCTATCTATAAGGCACAGTTTTAAATAATTAACAAACTATTAACTGTTATTTAACAAGTCATTTATAACCCATTAACTAAAAGTTTAATAATGATATATTAACTATTTATAACGGATAGTTATTATAAAGTGTTACCCATTATTGTGGTAATATGCTGAAGTCACTTATTGACTTCATCATTCAGCATTCGAATCACAACAATGGTAACAATTAAATTAAATGTATTAATTGTATAACCATTTTATTTGCTCTTTTTGTTGTGCTACTACTGACAAAAGACTTTGTCTTTTAATAAATAAAAACAACAACAAAAACAAAGCAATTGCTTAATTTACTCCGCAATGCATTCTCGGAGTCAGTGAGTAGCTATACTACACTAAGTCAGTGAGTAAACCTAAAGTAAAGGATCAAGTACACCCTATTGTTCTTTTTTAGTTACTATAACTAAATTTAAGTAAACTATACTAACTAAGCATTTGTCGGTACAACATACTGTTTTGAATTTTTACTTTACTTTTTTTAAGTGAGCCAAACTAATTAGATTTTACAGTGTAGATAGCTTAATAATTAATATGCTACACAGCAAGCATAAACGGTTGTATTATTTTGTGTCAGGTGGTCGGTCTAGGTTTTGGTCTGTAAGAGCAAACGTTCCAACTAACATTGGTGAAACAATACAGAACATGCATTATGGAAACACTCTCGTACCATGCATTGCATCACTTGCTTAAACACGGCTGTATATTGTCAGGTTGAAAATGTTTATCTGTTACATCATATGCCTGCTGTGAGCTGCGAGTTAATTGGCATTGAGAAGTGCGTAAATGCAGTGCTGGAGATCTGCCCTGTCCTCAGAGTGCTGCCTCTCGTCTGATTAGGACGACGGCAGTGAATTTAAAATTTCAATCAGACGCTTGTTAATTATTAATGGGCTCCCCTCACCCACGAGAGTGAAGCCGGGTTCTCGCGGCTGTGCTGGAGGACCGGCAGCGAGTTCAGCCAGGTCAAGAGGTCAGTTCCTCTGATGAGATGTGTCTACTTCAATGAGCTCCTCTGTGCTTAAAACCCCCACAAATCCGACATCGTTTTTTTAGGTTTAGACCTCATATAGAAAGAGATCTGAAAGTTGTATTCCAAATTATGCACGCTCTGTACTTCCAGGCTGTTTTAAAGGCAGTTTAACTGAGAACAGAGTTTTACAGGATCTCCAGTGATGAGAGAAATCTTCAGCTTTGTGAGGCATTAGCGAGAGTGACAGCCCTGATAAACGTGCGAAAGGTACCTTCAGGCCAGAGCGCTAACATCCACCATGTTCAATATTCCTGGCAATAAAGCAGGATTAGAGATCTTTTATTGTTGAACTCAAGAGTTGAATTGCTTTTTCAATCAGAGTTTATAGACCTGGCAAGATCATTACATTTGTTCAAACAAACCTGACAGAGAAAGCGCTGTCCACGACACACAAAACAACATTAACTATGTGTTTACTATGTGGCTGCACTGTCCTGAAATATCTATACAAGAACAAACAGACCAGTGATATCATTTTCTTCCAGTATAGGTTGCAAGATCACACTATTCAGTAAAGTAAAGCAATGTTCAGTTTGTTCAAACAATAATGTACATGTGAAAAATAATGCTATATTAGCATACCGAGCACAAATTGTTTAAACATGCTTTTGTTGTATGCCGATTTAACTGAGCAAATCTGTGACGACAGATCAGATGGTGTAGGATCCATGTCCAGTTTTATTTACCCACAGCGGGACAGAGACAGAATCAGGGTCGGTAAACAGTCCGAGATCGGGGTAGGCAGCAAACAATCAGAAACCAGATGAACACGGGTAATAACGCTCAGAAATGACAGCCGAGGCAAATCAAGACTTTGCGGTGAGGAGATGTGCTCTCGTGGCTTTTATTTGTGTGTGTGTGTAATCAGTATGTGGGTGTGGTGATGAGGTGCAGGTGTATGTGCTCAGTCCCAGGAGATGGCACGATGGGCAGTTTGGAAGGGAGGGATTCCAAATTCGGGGGATGGTTCCCTCTGGTGGTGCGGAGGAGGCTGTACAGGAGTGTTTGGTGTAACAAAACCATGTTCAGCGATTTGTTTTAATACGCTCCTCTTATAAACTTGCATCTGAAATGGAAACTCCCACAGATGCAAAAACAACTGTCCACAGCCCTTTTTTTTTTTTTGCTCATTTTTCAGCCCTGACAGTATTTATTTTTAACACTAAAGACCTATTAGAAAAATGTAGCTTAGATTTAATAAATGATAATGCAAAGTTATAATGGAGTATACATTCCAAATATGTAAGTAATATAGCTGTCTACCAGCAGTCTCATCATATCTCAGCTACAAACATCCACCATCTTGTTTCTTCCTGTTTTCCCTGTATGCCTTTTGAATAAGAAAGCCAAAAAAAAAAAAAAACAGACACGGTTAAGTTAAAGGTGAAAAACGATGGAAATCGAAAGGGTGAAAAAAGAGCGGAGGAGGAAAGGTAGTCCATCTCGCGCAGGTCCAGGTGTCAAAGCTGATCATACTGTAAGAACATTTGGGGAGTCGCTCTACCTCTGCACTTAGCCCTTCTGCCAGACGGTTATTAAGACAGAATAAGCCGGTGACTTTTCAATTCCAACCATAATTTGTTTCTGTATTGCATTTTCCGACAGCAGAGAGTGATGGAATTTTTCCTCACCGTGGTACTGCAGAGGGGATCTTCTGCAATGTCCTATAATAGGTTATCACAAGCCATATCTTTTGCAAAATAGAAACTCGGACATATGTACATCTGCGGTAGCGTGTCACAGCCTTAAATATACTTCAGAAATGCATTCGCTGCACTGATTGGTATTCTCTGCTGCTCCTTCCTCTCTGCGCCGCATATCTCTCTGACTTTTTGAATTACGAGGTGAAGTCGGTTTGCCTTGCCTTCTGTACTGTTGTTTCATTGAATAGAAACAGGAATGAGTGTGTGTACGAGTAAGAGAGTGTGTGTGTGGGAGAGAACCATGTAAAGGTTAGATAATATAAAACCGGTGAATGAACATTCTTGTCATATGCACACACACTCACACAATACCTGTAGATAAATAAGAAGAAAACACAATCAAATCTGCTGCTCCTGCTATGACTGAGGCAAACCTATTCGTTGGTGCATCACAAGCTCCCTTATGGTTCCCACATGCAACTTGCACCCAGGTTTGTTTATAGAGCTAAACTAATCTAAACACTAAGCTCTAAGCCCAGATGTTGATTAACTTGAGTATTGATATTTTGACATGTAAAGTGTAAATAGAATTGGTCCCAGAACAACACCAAAATATTTCTTCAAAATCAAGAATTATGAGACTAGTATTCAGGATCTATCTTCTTCCTGCAACTGCCCTGATGACACACCAGTCTCTCTCAATCAGAGAATCAAGCAGCTCTTCACTGGTACTAGCCAGGTGATTTCTTTCAAACTGGTTGCGCACAAACATAGCCCGTTCACAAGGTCTTCATCATGTGTAAAGTTTCAAGAAAGGGCCGTGTCAGAGATGTCAGATATTGACCCAGCTGGCTGCGAGCACATTGCCATGTTACTGTCTATAAATCGTGCTTACGTGCAATATTTCATCAGGCCCGGGATGACGTGCCTGCTGGGATTGACGTCTCTCCAGTTCATTTGTCTGCTCTATAATCCTTAACGTATTTGCTCGGGCCCATCTCCTGCTTGATTGCGTATTGACAACTAATCAAAGCGGAATAATGTACGAGAGCATGTTAGAGGGCCAAGGGCTCGACCAGATAGCCACAGATCTTGACTAGCAAGTCTACACATGTTTGCTGGAAGAACCAGCGAGGACGCTATTGATCGCCCCGGGAGACGAGTGATGGACAAAGACTGATTCTTCTGTAAGCAGGTCGTCACTTAACGGCATCAGAATTGCAAACGGAGAGCCCACACACAACTTCGCCTCCTCCGAGTACCCGGCACGAGGTTAAGTAATAGACAACAAACGCAATAATCAGCTCAGACCTCGTCTCAGATGCCTTTGCTCCAAAGGTAATGTGTGTGGATCAGAGAAAGTTTGTTTTTTTCCCCTTCAGGGCTATTCAATAAATGAACGCAGGAGCGGGGGCCCGTCTCACCTCGACTGAGTGTCTTTGAAATGGGTTTTGTATTGATTTTTGTAACTACCCTGTTAGATGACGTTATGCCGTAACGTGTGATTTCTAGATGGGGCCAGCCCCGAGCAGGTTATTGAGGTGATAACTGTCATTTGGTGGGACAGAAAAGCAATCATAGCTTTTTCATTACTTACTGTTTTGTCCCCCTCGCTCGCTACCAGTGGGATCACTTGACATATTATGGCTTCTGTGATTTAACTGCGCTCTTAAATTAAGTGCTGGAATATCAAGCTGTAGCTTTGGAAAAATAAACTCTGTGTCAAGGGATCAGATGCCCTGTAGGTCAAAGCCATGAACTTGTAGTGGCGCACTCATCAATTTCGAACTTGTACTCTTGTGTTCTTTGAGGGGGTACAGAGGAGTTTGATTATGGTTATAAGGGTCATGGCTGCCGCTCGACTCGGCCCATAACATCAGCACAACACTGTCATTGTGCCTGGCCAAAGGTCGTGCTTTGTTTTTTCTTTCCTCTTTGTTGGAGGCTTCATGGGAAGGTTGTCAGCGAGCGCTAACCATATTAGTTTAACTTAAATGCTGAGCATGTCACAATGATTTAGCATTAACACACCGCATGAACAGTACAGCGTCAATGTCAGCGCAACTTTGTTTCCATTTCAGCCTAACAAAACCATATTTTACATATTCCACTCTGAATAAAAGCATGTCTGTTAACTAAAAATACTTTGATTTTGTGATGGAACAGTTTTTCCTCTTGTATTTGGGTTCCTGGATGTAGTAAATGTCTAGTGTGCAGATTTAATGTGAGACAACAAATCAAAAGTTACTAGGCATTCAGAGAAAAGTCACACAGAGTGCATTAATTCCAGTGTGTTGGTTCAGTCAGAACTTAACATTCTGTCATAGTTTACTTACTGTTATGTTGTATCAAACTTACATGACTTAAATTATTATGTGGAACACAAAAAGTTCAAGTCAGAAGAGCTAAAGACTTTGTTCTGTTACTATGTATATTAGAATAATTCTACAAGAGCCATGTGAGTTTTTTTTGTGCTTTTATTCATCAAAGATGCATTAAATTGACCAGAAGTGAGAGTAAAGACATTTACAAAACTGTTTTTGAACTTGCAATTCATCAAAACATTTCCAGAGAATCATGGTTTCTGCAAACATATTCAGGAGCACAACTGTTTTCAATATTGATATCAATCAGAAATGATTCTTGAGCAGGACATCAACAGATTAGAATGATTTCTGAAGGATCATGTGACACTGGAGTAATGATGCTGAAAATTCAGCTTTGATTGCATTAATTAATTAAAATTAAACAGATATTCACAGAGAAAACAGCTTTTAATTTGAATAATATTTTACAACATAGCTGTTTTACAGTGTTTTGATCAAATACATTTTGTACAGTACTTGATTTCTTTTTATGTTGGTTAAACATTTAGATTTGTGTGTAAAAAACATGGGGAAACGTCTCATTTAAAAAAAATCTATTTCTATTTCACATCAGAGATGAGGTTCTCATATCAGGGCATGTTTCTTGCACTTCCCATCTTGACCTGGAGGGTCACCTTCCCGATTCATGCACACGCCTGTCAGCGCAGAGCGGCCAACAGAGACTGGCAGGCCGTTAGTGCTACCTTGAACAATATTGTTCTAGTGTTTCATCCTGTAGAAAAAGAGAGATGGCACCGTTAACCGGTAATGTCATTAACGAGTAGGCATAAGGTTAGTCCCCTCACATCAGCTGTTCAATGTGACCCCCATTATTCTCAATCAAGTCATCCATCGCGACGCCCTGCCGAGGGGCCTTCGCCCCACGATCCCGCTGAACGCCTTCCAGGAATCAGCCTCATCCTCCGCAGCGGAGAGGGATACGCGACGCTCCCTCCAAAGGAGTTATGGACTGTTATCAGCAAGACCATTGCATGGATGGCTGCCCTAATTGAGAATAATGAGGGTCACATTGAACATATGGTCGCTGTTGTGTCCCCCTGCCCCGTCTATCCTCAAAAAAAGAGCTTCAGTCAAAACTTGGCCAGACGGGAAAAAAAAAAAAAAACATGCAAAAAGTCTGAGCGACATCACAAAGGACTTTCGCCGTCAACTTTTGCGGCGGTTTTTAATGAGCCGATGCCCACTGTTCTGGCGAAGGGCATTGCGGCGGTCGACCTCGGGCTCCTCAGAGAGTTGCAGAAACCGCGGGCTAAGCACCGCTGATAGCAGCTGCGCTCAGATCACACGCAAGATGACCAGTCGCTCTTCATTAAAAAGACTTTGGTCCGTGTCATTGAGAGCGGAAGACCAGTTTCCAGCCAAAGCGCCCGGCGTCAGATGTGGCCGCCGACCGGCTAGAGTCCACTGCAGCCATCAGATACGATCTGACCCGGTGTCAGAAGACATTTGCAGTGACGCAGGGCTAAATCGCCAGGTTACATGCATTATATATGTTGCACGAGCAGAGTTTACAGTTCTCAGAGAGGGCTATGCGATCTGCTTGCGTTTCAGAATAAATCTCGGAAGCCTGTCTGAACGTGTCACGTCTCTTGTCATTTAATACGTGTTGCGAAAGGCTTTCTCATGCTCATGCTCGCATGATCTTCTACTGAGCCCTTGATTGCTGTTCTATCGCTGCGTTTTGATAAGAGCGCAATACTTGTAGCCAAATGTGCAGGTTTCAGTCATAATAATAGTGATGGGACAATGGCTGTTATACTCAGAGGAAGATCCAGTTTCTCCAGCCAAGTTGATTAACATTAAATTCAATTTCAGGCGGTTGATTAAGATTTCAATTATCACACCTCCGCAGCTCTAAAATGTAATTTTATTAACTTCATCTGTTCACTTGGTTGCCAGATGGCATGGAAAGTTCATCCAAATGGATTCCCGTCCTGCAGCATTTTCATGGAGTTTTAAAGGTTGAGCTGTAAAAGTATCAATTGATTTGTCTGCGTCTCGGTTGCATGTGTAACGTCTTTAGGAGGCTGGATTTATGACCCTCTGGCTACTGAACTGCTTAAGCTATTACAGTCCATAAGATGTCAACTGACGGTCGGATTTCAGATCTGAACAGGTGCAGCCGAGGTATTTTAATACCATCAACAAAACCTGTGAATTAGTTCTTAGCAATGATGTTTCATAGTCCTGAAAGTCATGATCTACACATGTGGAAATGATGCGCTAGTCATGGATGATGAATAAGACATTCTTCAGTTACGTCACTTTTTATTTTTATAGAGAGGGCATCTGTCATGAATAACTTCACTAAAAGAAGACTTCTGACCAAAATAACATATATATTGAAATATAAAATATAAAAAAATTAAATATATTCAAACGAATTGTAAGTTAACTAAAATATAAGGATATTGTATTCAACATGCAATTTAGATTTTATTATGTTATACTGTAATTATAAACTGTTTGGATATTATATATATATATATATATATAATACCTTAGGCAAATACCAAGACTGAATACCAAGATTGCTTTTTGTGTATATGGTGTATATGGCCTGTGTACTCTATACATAATATGTATATAGATGTTCTTAAGTACAGATGTGCACATTATATAACATATAAACTATTTTTTTTTTCTATAAAAATATGTAGTTACAAATATAAATATACATTTACTTAAGTATATTTCTATTAGCTGTTCATTTGTCTAATGCCCAGGTGGCACAGACACCATATGAACAATAATAAACCCCCGAAAAACAAAACAAGCAAACAAAAAACAACAACAACAATGTTGGATGTTCTAGCTCCTGAAATAAATTAACTAAATAAAAAAATAATTATTGGAAATTGTGTTAAAATATTAGGATGGACATGCCCTCTTTGTAAATTCAATATATGAATATTGACTCATGAAGCAGATGTTTGAGTATAAATAAATAAAGTTTAAATACTCTGTAAAGATTTTTTGTTTTGTTAATAAATTTAAATATATTGTAATCTTACTATGTAACATTCACATTTAACACATTGTATTAATTGTTTTTTAAATTTTATTTACTATTAATTTCTCAGAGATTCTTTTTTTTGTTTTTTTTTAACATCCTACACCAAGTATTTTTCACTGCATATACAGTATTTCAAAATATTCACAAATATTAGTTTGATTACTTCAGCATTATTTCATGCAGAACAGACCATGCTGCAGTGTGACAGGATTGTAACGCATTACAATAATTTGGAAAAGTCAAATTATTAACATTTGTAAAGTTGGGAGACAAGTATCATGCACCTAATGACACAATGACACCTCCCAAAGCCAGCATGAAATCACCTGAAACTCCAGCATCTCAGCAGCTCAGACTGAAGCGTCTGTCTGTAGTCACAAGTCGCTGACAATGAAATCTGAATATTGCTGTGCTGCGGAGGCCCCTGGGAAATAACTCTCCTCGCTCAACGTCCCTAATTGAATTCTCCATTACTAAACAGAGTTTGGCGTAATGTGAATTCTCTAAAGCGGGGCCTGACAGGCGCTAATGTTTCCCACGTCATCCAGAGGAGAGTCCTGTTGACTCGCAGTCGCTCTGTTGCTGTCACACAAACCTGCATGATAATGGACACTTTCTGCATGAATAAGCTATTGTTCGGAGGAGAATGTAAATGTGGGATTTTTCTGTGCAATTATTTTTTTTAATAATGACGTTTAAAATGTATACTAAGAAAGTTAAGTTTAGACTTAGTCCAATTAAACCATTTCCAAAACTTTTTTCTTTCTTTCTTTCCTTCTTCCTTTTTTTTTCCATATATATGTATATATATATATATATATATATATATATAGAGAGAGAGAGTGAGAGAGAGAGAGAGAGAGATTTTACTTTAATTTACAATACAGACTCATTACAATGTTAGTTAAACTAACTTAAACTAACTAACTATGAAGATTTTTTTTCATGTTAGCACAGGCCCATTTAATAATGTTAACATATGTGACTTTATATTTTAATAATGCATTACTGGGTTTTTGTGCTAGGTAAATCTTAACTCACCCTTCCATAACTGGAAATTACATTACATTTTATATGACTTAATAATGCATACAAATATTTCAAAGTGATTTGACCTATTTTAATATAATAAGATAATGTTACCAATCATATGAAATCACACACATCCACGCCTTCTGTATGCGTGCATTGCTATAGTCATTCAGATTGATTACAATTAGTATAATCACAAATACCATGGTAACGCTAAATGGCTAGTGCAGCAGAACCATGTTAATGTGTGGTTACTTTAGTTCAACTATTATGATTTTTATTTGTAGTAAACACGTTTAATTTTAATTATTATTAAAACACATGTAACCGAGTGCAGAAATGAACATGAGTAATCTTACCTGATACTGATATTACAATAGTCAGTCTTAACAGTTTACGTGATCTGGTCTTTATTTGTATTTTTTTATTTCTTTTATATATCAGGATATAGTAAATGTGCGTGCAGTAAGCGGATAGACGGCTAAAACACACAAGGAAACACATTGTGAAAAATTATATCACAGACATCTCATTCAGACTCTAGAATTATCACAGAGGTTGTGAGAGAAAAACACAGACATGGCAGATTCAAATCACCAAGTATGTCTGTGAAACAAAACATTCTCTAACGACCCCCTGTAAAACTAGTCCCATCAGAATAGGGCTTTACTTTTAGTCACTATTTAGGTAACACACATATTCTGAATGCCTTTGGCAGAATTCAAATGAGCCGTTTTAATCTACATTAATCTAGATAAAAAAAACAAACAAACATCTATGCCCACCCCTAGTATTCACACCATGCACACAATGCTCTGTATTTCTGATTTCTACCAACATGTCAGGAGACTTGTCAGTCAATAAATAAGAAAACAAAGTAACTGGCGTTACTTTTTTAAAAAGTAACTCAATTATACTGTATTTCTCCAAAATTAAAGTAAGTAAGTAATGCGGTACTTTACTAGATACATGGAAAAAGTAATATTATTACGTAACTCGCGTTACTTGTAATGCGTTACCCCCAACACTGTCACTAATAGTGTGTTTGTGTGGAGAGGGTTGGAGAGGGCCTGGCTGTAACCTCTGTATGAACCGCTCTCATCCGCTCTCCTCCTCCTCCTGGAAAACCAACACACAGAGTTTATCCATTTCAGCCGAAGGTGAAAATAAACAAATGTTCACTTACTCCCCCGCTGAATAATGTCGGTTTTCGGCGCAGGACTGACACGGAGCAGGTTAAATACCTGTGTTGTTGTTTCTGTAGAAGGCAAGTGTCTAGTAAAAAGTTCAGCGAATGATAAATCTGAGCGCCTCCCAGAACCCCGTGCAGCGGCCAAACTCTCTAAATCACCGCCGGCGTGCCCTGATTCCTATCGCAACTAAAATATTACGCACAGCAACTGCCACTGTGTAGCCTGTCTCATTCTGGCTAATAAATAAATATTTTGGTGTCTGCGACTCTCTGGTTATTAAAGTTATAAGGGCTCACTTAGTGCAGAATGGAAATATTTCATCAGAGTACTTAACGTCAGCTGAGCCGTTCTGCTGTCTGCACGTTTATCGAGACTTCGAGCAGCAATACGTCTTTCTGAGACACGCTTTCATGGAAAAAGCAGAGAATAGGTAGTAATATATACATCTGGCGTTGAATTGCACTTGGCGGCTTACATTTCAAGCATTTGCCAAGGAAAACGGAGCAAAAGAACTTGTGAAAACAGAAGGATGTCCAGTGTGTTGCTCGCGTTAGCTTTATTAGTGTTAGACAAACACGAGGACTAGCTCAAGATGACATGCTTCATGATCCAAAACTAGTCCCCGTTTAACGTGTTGTGTTTCAGTTCTGAGTTATGTCAGCGCGGGTGAAAGGAAACGCAGAGCAACTGAATGTGTGAATGTGTTTATAGCTGTTTCTTCAACTACAGACACTTTTATGTCCAGTGCGCTTGTTTTCTATTGAAACTGATTTTTATTTCTTTTTTGTCTTCAGTCTTGGAAACTTTTTTTTTTTTATTATTATTATTGTACTGTCATCATTTATTTGCACTACTTTTCTAAAGCCTTTTATATACAATTGTTTATATTTCACCATCATTTTAGTATTTCAATAGCAAAATGTATTTATTTTATAAGTTTATGCTAAAAATACATTATAATAAAATGTTTCAAAAACTAAGATAATTGAAATGAAGAATGCCAAAACTGATATAAACTCTAAGCATTAACATAAAATAAACAAACCATTATTGTTTTTTGAAATATATTATTTATTTACATATTTAGTTAACTACTAATAAAAAAAATAACTAATCTTTAATTCATATGGAGAATTAAAAATCTAAATTTGCTGCAACTACTAACTAATTAAACATTGGTTGTGAGCAGAATGTTTGTGCAAAAAATATTGTTTTGTAAAATAAACAAACAAAAACGAGAGTTGCATTGTATGCGGTTTACAATGAAGCTGTAATTGTCAAAATGTGTGTAAATATTATTTAACTGTCTATATTTATGACACAAATCTAGACATACAGTACATTTAGCGTATGTTTATACTAGTTATGACATTATTCTGAGTAAGGCAATTTTTTTTTTACCAAAATGTATGTATCCATCAAAGAATGAACACTGATGATTTGAAATTATGAGTAAAATAAACACACAAATATTTATTGGGTGTGAATAAGTATTAATTATTAATGATTCTGGATGTAATTTGCACCTTAAATAAACAAACAAACAAATAAACAAACAAATAACTAAATAAATAAGTGTGTGTGTGTGTGTGTGTGTTTGTTTGTAAAATAAACATAAATTGTTTCAATATTTATGTTAAAAATTATTTGGCATATCATGAGCAATATTAAGGCCCACTTTATATTAAGTACATTTAATTACTTGCATTGGAATGAATATTTTCATATGATGCACTTAATGTGTACATACATGTTTTGCATTGTACTTAAATTTGAAAATACCAAACTGTTACAACATCTGTGATTAATTTCTGGAGTTTCATGTATAATGACACTATAATTACACGTCAATAGCAGCAGAAGTCTTTGCACCTTGATACGAACACAATAAGTAAATTTTGTCTAACAATCCAGTTATGTTTTCTTAAAGACACCTAATATAAAGTGGCCCCATCAATAGTACGACAGAAATGTCTTTGATGAGAAACAGAGTGAAATAAACGCAAACGCTTTCATTTTTTATTAAATTATTTAGATAATACTCATCATGAAACTGATGATTTCCAGCGAACGTGAACTGTGTTATAAAAGCCGTGAGAGTTTTCAGGTCCAAACCCAGCCGTTCCTGCAGTCTGCTGGGCTTTCAGCATGCGTTATCAAGAGTAATGCGCTAAATTCCTGCCACTGATAAGTAAAGCAGCTTAGGATTATCTTCAGACTGGAGAGTGAAGTTAAGAGCAGCTCACTGTATTATTCTCGGCTCGGGCCCGGGCTCGCTCACCATTAGCGTCAGCCGCTCTGATTATCCAAACAAAGCAATGAAGGAAGGCAGATGGATGAGGTGTCCTCTTCTCTTGCTCTGCAGATCTCGCGAGCGCGCCGATCTTCTGAAGCGAGGCCAGAAATAATGAGCGGGTCCGGCAGACGCGTCTCTGTTTTTCTGTCATATTACAGCGCGCTTGTTTGTTTATCCAAGCTGGATCTATATTTCAGCTTTTAATTGAATTACCGTGATACGGACTAAAAGCTCCCGCTCTAATAACATGCCAATTACAACAAAGACCTACTTAGAATAAATATGAATATAATGCTGTAATTTATGGCTTGAAACACAAACCGGACCAGGTTGCCTTGACACCATTGATTATTAATTGGAGCCTCAGCCTCGAAGGCCAATTAAACGGGGCCATTTAGGAGCGTCCGGGGGAAGTTAATGGGCATTTGTCAAAGGAATGGCAAACCACTTACCTCCGTGGTCTTATATCAACAGGAAATTCAATAGATAGTCCCTGACATAATGAATGCCACATATTTGAGCGCTGCCGTGGCTTTATCGAAAACAAGTTATGATTTCTAAAATGGATAGGTCAGCCGTACGGACTCAATTTCTTTAAGTGACCTTCTCGATGATGTACAGGCCTGGCGTTTGTGTTTTTCTCGAGCATTTGCATAGAAGTGTGCTTGACATCTCTACTGTAATGAATCCTCACTTTCTCAATTCATTAATGGACCCGAGTCCTGCTCCCGTAACATATGTTCTGTAAATATATGCATTGATTTATTTCAACCTCTCATAATGAAGCTTAGAGAAAGGCGCAGCGCATGATGAATGAGTTGCGGACGGTAAACTATAACTCAGAGAACATGCATAAACTTCAGCTGGCCTTTACCGTAAAAGCGGCCGTTTCTCAAATAGTCTTGCTCAGTGTGACACGCTAGCAAACTGAGTTCATTCAGATGTGCTTGAAAACAATCAGTATTTGTGTCTGAAATCAGACACTTGGCCAGTAAGTTGCAGAGGTTATGGTCTTATGTTAAATAACTTTAAACTTAATGTATCTAAGTGATGCAAAGTAGTTTGTGGAGCTGAAGATGCAACCCAAACAAGTGGCACTGCTTTAAAATATGTATTGCATTTTTATTGCACCTGAACCGCACTGCAAGGCATTTAAAGCACGTAATATGAAAGGACAACTATGAATAAAGTGCTCATTAAGAAGAAATGAATTCACCTGAAAACATAAATGAATAAATAAGTTAATAGATGGAGTAATCATAAATAAATAATTGCAAAATAAAAAGTAGTTTGTGTAACTGGAGTTGCAACCCAAAATATAGAGTGTATTTTTTACTGCCGCTTTGAAAATAAATAAAGATTTGTTTAAAGTGTGTTTTAAAGCAAATTATATTAATGAACAAATATAAATAAAAGTCCTCATTAAGAAATAAATGCACCTCAAAAAATTGAAAAAAAAAAAAAAAGAAATAGATCCAAACAATAATAAATGCAGAGTGTATTTTTATTGCAGTTTTACCACTCTGCTAATAAATAAAGATAACAACATTTCTCATTTAAATGTGAATGTGCATAAATAAATGAAGACAAATCAATGAATAAATAATGCACAATTTCAAGTTTTTTGACTGGTGTTGCAAACCAACTGTTTTTGTGTTTTATTGTACCAAAACCACATTGTAACACTAACCATTTGAAACAAATAATATAAATACATATATTTGAATGAAATTGTGAAAGGGGTTCATCTAGTGTGTATATTTCTAGGTATTTGTATACGTGAAGTGTTTGTACACGTGAGCACCGTGACGTTCCCCTTCTTCTTCTACAGCAGCTGGTCTAGATCACTTCTACAAGCACGCAGCTCATTTACTTATCAAATGAACAGTTATGGCTGTGTAAATAAACGCATGCCTGACTGATTCCCAGTCTTGAAAAGCTGTTTTCTGCAAGTCCAAACCTAATGTCTCCGAGAGATCATCCATTACAGGGCAGACGGTGAGTGTGTGTGTGTATTTGTGTGTCTGTGTGTGTTAGTGGCTCCGCTGCAGGCGCACAATCATCCAGATCGACACATTTCGTTCTCTTAAGAGCTGCTCGATTATGGCACATTTGTTACTCGCTGTACTGTTTGTCAGTGGCTGCTGCTTGAACGACTGTCTCAGTCTCGGCCGAAAGCAGTGGGAGTTTAAACCGAAATATTTCTTCTGAAAGCGCGCTCGCGAGCGGCAGCATGTGACTAAAGCAGGATTTGAGAAGAGTGAATGGCTCCTTTGGGTGGACGTCGTAAATTCAGCTAATCATTTCTCCAGCGCTGTACTTGGTTTGTTTAAGGCCCGGGACATTCCCAGCATGTTAAAGATAGCAGCAATAAGCGCTTTATTGGCCCTCGTGAAGAACGGCCTTCTGCTCCTCGGCCTCTCGACATGAGGAATACGAGCAGAACAAAAATCCATAAAAAGCACATGTAAAAATTAACTACTTAACTTCTACATAGCCCGTTTCCACTGGTTTCCACTCCGGAGTAACCGCACTGGACTCCAAGTCCTTTAAAACGGGTGATTTATTCTTTATGAGGCGATGTTAGCATGAGCGGGAGGAGCGGTGTAAACGCATGCGGTCCCTCAGAGAGATCATAGCAGCAGCCGTTGAGCCTGAAATTAGACACTTAGGCAGTAAGTTTCAGAGCAGGTTATGGTCTTACTGTATGTTAAAGGGTTACTCCACCCCAAAATTACTAGTTTGTCATTTATCATTTACCCCCATGTTGTTCCAAATCCATAAACACAATTTAAGATATTTTGGATGAAAACCAGGAGGCTTGTGACTGTCTCATTGACTGAGAAGTAATGGGCTGTCCACTTTCAAGTTCTAGAAAAGTACAGTAGGAACGACATCATACAAATAGTCCATCTGCCATCAGTGGTTCAACTGTAATATTAGCTATGAGAGAACTTTTTAAATAATGACAAATAATGACTTCTGTGTTTCATACGCTCCTCTGTGTCAGTCACAATGGAAAGATACGCTGATTCAGACAATGTCTTTTGTACTCCTCTGGACATTGACGTTGAAAATCAGTGAATGGGACAGTACCAAGCCTCCTGGTTTTCTTCCAAAATATCTTAAATTGTGTTCTGAAGACGAATGAACCTTTAAGGGGGTTGACATGACATGGGGGTAAGTGATTAAAGACAAAATTATTGGAATTATTGTACTCTGCACAACCTGTAAGCATTCGTTCATTGTGTAAGCGTCACGTTTAAAATCTCAGTTAAATCTGTCAGATGTTTATATGAACATTATACATACCATAAATATCTGACACGTAACAGTTGACATGTAATACACTGCTACAATATATATATATATATATATATATATATATATGTAACTACAATGTCATAAAGTCAAGTCACCTTTATTTACAGAGCTTTTTTACAATACAGATTGTGTCAAAGCAGCTCTACAATTTTAAATAGGAAAATATGTGTCAATGGGACAAAAGGACAGTAGTAAACAGTCAATTTTCAGTTCAAGCCAATTCATCATTGAGTTCAGTGATGTCATCATCCAGCTCAGTTCTGTTTAAATAATATCTGTGTAATAAAGTCGATGATATCACTGGAAATTAAGTGTCCCCAGCTAATCAAACCAGAAGTGACAGCAGCACAGAATGGAGAAGGAAAAAAAAAAAAGGGAGAAACCAAGTTCAGTCAGGAGAACTGGCCAGGCAAACATATTATTTAGGGGGTGAATATATTCAAACAACAAATTCACATTATGTTTGCCAAATTGAATGTATTTTAGAGCATGTCCTTAAACAAAAAAAATGACTCTATAGAATGTTTGTACAAGTACCTAATTACAACCTATATTTATGTTTTTAAACGTAAGCCCCCTCTAGCGGGATTAAAAATAATGACAGTGTCGTATGACTGTGATTACCAATCAAAATGCGTGTTTTGTTTAAATGCAGTGTGTAGAGTTTTTACACCAATCTCACGGTAACTAAAACATGTTTAACTAAGCTTAATTTGTACGAATGATCACACTAACCAACCCCTGATTTGTAGGGTTTTATGAGCACATGCGTTCTCTGGGTTCAAACCCATGATCGCATGATCACGCCTTGTCTTATAGCTCATCTCTCTGCAAACTAAGCTACACCAACCCTGAATCACATCACCAATAAAATAGTTCAAAACATAAATATGCAAATGTTGTGTTGCGCTGATTAGGGGCGCAATTTTAGCTTACGCTGTGATGGGTCGGGTGTATTAGTTGGAGGACATACGGGTGTATTAGTTGGAGGACAGGTTGGTTATTTTATGACTTGCACAATTGGAATGACCTACACCCATCACTGCACCTAAACCTACGCATCATTGGGGTTTAAACAAATCATACGAAATTGTATGAATTAGCTACCTTGTAAAATACGAGCAAATTGGTCATGAGAAAAGTGGAAATTTTTATATTTTTCTGTGAACTACACTGTTGACTGAATTTAACAAACAGTAATATTCAACAGATCCGATGCCCAAAAAAGCATCTGAACATTTTGACCAGGGAATTATTTCTGGTAAAACACTGTGACTTGCAGATAAACTACCGTAGTACAATGCATCACTGGGGAAACTAACAAGCTAGTCGCATCTGTTCCCTGAAACCATAGTGGAATTAACAATAGCTATGTTTTATTTACATCAGTTTTTCTACTTCAAAAATTCATGAAATTTTACTAGCAATTTCTGAGAGAACAGTATTTGTACAGCAATTTTTTATTTTTTTTTTCAGTGTAGAATTTATTTTATTTAGATAATTTACAGTAATGGTAGAGATGCTACTTCAGCACTGTGGTAAAAGCATGGACTCGGCTAGCGTGGAACAGCAGTAGTGTGAGGATGTGAGTGTGAGAGACTCTTGATGCGTCTATTCCCTCATCGGGACGATCACTCTTTCCATTTCCTCGCAGTGAGTCATGGGACGTTTCAGAGGCGGAAGCTGCTCTGTGATTCACATGCGCTCTGGTGCTCACTTTGGCTTTTTTGCTTGATTCAGTGGAAGAAGGAAACAAGGCATTAATTCCAATTCATATGAGCTGAGCTAAACCCTGTGCTGCTCTAATGGGTCTGAGGAGATCGAGTCTTCCTGAGGGGGATTTGAGACCTCTCACCTCTCCAGAATCCAGCAGCAAAATGAGAAATGAAGCACACAGGCCTGAAGTCTGGCTTCATAAAGGCTCATTAGTGCTCACTCTTCAACAGATTAAAGCCCTTCTTGGGAGCTGTCAAGTATTTTGGAAACTTTAAGCCTGATATATATTGGCACATGTCTGTTTTTCAGTTATTTAGTGTATGTCAGTGATCAGACATCGATGATTAGCTGACACCTTCATATTATCAACATTAAAGGAGTATTTCACCCAAATAAGGAATGCGCTCATCCTCAGATCAATAGGAGTGTGTTTCTCCACCAGGTTTGTAAAAATGTTTCTCTGCATTAGTAGCTGCGTTTCCATTACAAATTTGCACAAAACGTTGGCGATATTTGATAAATATCTCTAAAAAAAGTATAGCCACAGTTAATTCCATTAACTAATGTTATGCGACTAAAACGTAACCTTTTACCCCTCGCGATAAGTCATTGCAACAGATTTTGGACTAGATTTGACACATTTTGGACATATTTATACAAGGTGGCGTATGCATCTATCTTTACAGAAGCAGCATGAAGAGATACTTCAGAAATGTGCACGATGCTGAAATAAACACAAGCATCAACGAGTGACCGCTATCAGCTGTAAACTGAAAACCAGATTCAAATGCAGGGTTTTATTTAAAGGAATGGCCATGCAGGCAGGGTTGAACACAACACAAACAAGAATGGTTGAGGCAAAGAACAAGAATAGTCCAAAGGGGAAGCGTGGGTCGGTCGATGGGCGTACAGAATCCAACTAGGGCAAGACATGAACGAGAATCCAAAATACAAGGCAGAGGTCGGTAACAAGAAAACACATAACAACTAGGAACGGGAAAGCACTTTACACAAGGAAACCTTAATGCTCGGCGGAGACTGGAACACAAACGACTCTTTAAATGCACATGATAACGAGAGGACAAGATGATGAGGGAGGAGGAGCTAATCAGAAACCATAGTGACAAACTTAAGCAGTATATGATTTCGGACTCAGCACAGGAGTCACCAAGTTGGTTCCTGTAGGGCCGGTGTCCTGCAGAGTTTACCTCCAACCCTAATCAAACACACCTGAAGCAACTAATCAAGCTCTTGCTTGGTATACTTGAAACTTCCAGGCAGGTGTTTTGAAAACAAGTTTGATGACCCCTGCGGTGGACCAATCACAGCAGACTGAGCCATCTGACCAATCAGAGCAGAGTAGACTTGGTTTATTGAGACAAATTGTTTGAGAATGATATTAAAAGCATGTTTTGAGAAAAGGAAAGCGTTGTTTGACCCTGTACATATAAACCTATTGTAGGACACCCATTAACTCATTATTAAACGCTTTAGAAATGGCATAATATGAGCATTTTAATGCGAACCCCTCAGCCAGCCAGTTTCATCATGGCATGATACATCTTCAGATTTTACTGACCTCCTTCATGTGATCAGAGCTTAACAGACATTCAGATCCCAGCCTGTTTCAAAACAAAGTTAATTTTTAATTAGATTCACAAAGACAGTTGGCAAATTAGATGGAAAGTAAATCGCTTTAGTCATAATACTAAAAATGTGCGCTCAATAAAGATAGGGGGAAAAAAATCTATTCGACCCTGATTTAGATAAAACCCTCTGATGAATAATATGATTAATCATAATTGATCAACATCTCTAATAATTAGAAAAGATTTCTGAATATGCATTTCATCTATTAAAGTGATGAAGCCTTTTGTAAACAACTGCACGGCTGATTTACATAATGCATTGATTTTAAAGCCACTAACTTGATTGAAGAGACTTTTTTTCTTCTGAATGTGCTCATGAAGCTCAAAACTACTGAACAAACAAGACGGCTTGCATTTATCCTGTTTTTCCCCCGGTGTTACAGGATGTTTGTGTTCAACCTGTTCTTATGATGTAGCAGCAACTTTAAAGCATGTGTAAGACATCATTAACACAATCATCTTATTAGGGAAACTCATCTGAAGATGCTACAGGAACACATCTGTGTTTTTATCATCTCCGCTGGACCCATATGTGTTTTTCCTGAATGTTTTTTTCATTCTCTAAAACTCTAACACTGACGAACATGAATCAGTCTGTGTTAATGACTGTGTTCCTTTCATCTGTAGCTGACTGATGTATTAAATTAAGTCCCATGTCATTAGCTGGAATTTTAAAGTTAAGGGACAAACATCTACTAATAAGGCAAAAAGAGGCCATCCCGCAACATCACAGGAGTGGTATTTTACACTGCAGGGACACGAGATGCTGTCGTGTTTGTGTTAGCAGAATCTCATTTCACTCTCGCTCTCACACTGATCCCCATGAAGTTAATAACTGATAGCTTTATACGTTCACTTTCTTCATTTCACTATTCTGTCCTTCAGGACAATATGACCAAAATTTGTTATCTGATAAGTTTAGTTTATTTAAAACCTTTAAAATGTAATCCATAATAAATATTTGCGTTTACACTCTTCTTTTCCTTCAGGATAGTCTGCCATTAAAATATTTGCATTTGACAAGATGTACATATAATGTATAATATATCATTTTTTTGAAGGAAGTCTCTTCTGCTCGCCAAGGCATTATTTCATTGTAACTTTTAGCTTTTAAAACATTTTCTAACTTCCTGTTTTAGCTTTCTCAAGTCAACATCAAAGTTTGTCTTTATAGTTACAATTTAAAACAGCTGTATGGGAATATCTGTTAAAATGTAATTAATTTCTGTGATTTTTCAGCATCATTACTCCACCTTTCAGTGTCACATGATCTTCAGAAATCATTCTAATATACTGATTTACTGCTCAACAAACATTTCTGATTATGATCAATGTTAAAAGCAGTTGTGCTGCTCAATATTTTTGTGGAAACTAAGATACATTTTATTTTTCGTGATTCATAGATGAATAGAAAGATTTATCAAATGCCACTTTTTGTCGATTGAAAGTATCCTTGCTAAATACAAGTATTAATTGTTTTCATAAAAAAAAAAAAAAAGAAAAGAAAAAAGGATTGTGTAGCTACTGCATGACAAATGCACGTGTGTGAGGAGAGGACTTCACATCTCTCTTTGTTGTGAGAGTCTTCTGCAGTCAAATTAATTAGCGCTCAGCATCCTGTCAGCTCCATATGGCCCTGCAGCGAGGAGCCGGTGCTCGGCTCGCAGATGCTCCAGCCTGTGCTAATGTGCCTCGGCTCCAGTAAAGCACCCTGGCACTTTCCCCAGCTTCCCTGTCCAAGTCCTCCCCATTCCTGTGGGCCCAACAGTCCATTTATAAATCATCACCTGCCTCAAACTGCCACCCATCAGAGCAAATAAGCAAAATGAGCGGATGCTAAGCGGCCAGCTAACGGCGTGGATCCCGAGCTCCTCCAGAGGTGTTTCTAGCCAGGACAGATATGCCGGAGTACAAATGAGGTCGCGAAGGTGATCCCCGGTCCAAGAGAGTAGCAAACATGCTTTTATTTGTCTGGTGCGCTGCTGTGGACTGTGTTTGGCAGTGCTGGCCATCAGTGCTGGACTCGCTCATCTGTAAAGTCATAAAAGTTAACAAGCAAATCCAACAGCGCCATTGTTTTGTATCAATCAGGGCGAAATGCAAATCAGGCTTTCTCTTAAAGATAGTGACGTATGTATTATGTGAAGGTCATAGGAATCTTCTGGTGGACCAAAATACAACAATGGATTACAATGGAATTATTCCTGGATTACAAAATGCAATTCTTTAAGAATTAAGTGGTTTTTTTACCCTTTTTTTTTTTTTTTTTTTTTAAGAATGCTTAAATAACTTGCGTTCAATTTGTTACACTTAAACATAAGCTTCAGTTTGTTAACATTGCACTAGGTAGCATAAAACAACAATAAACATTCCTTTTAAAAAAATTTTTAAGTCTGTAGATTGATATTAATTTGTACATGTGCGATACCTTTTTAGCATTTCAAGTATAAATACACTAACTTACTTAACTTAACGAAAAAGAGATACACTTAAGCAAACTTTTAAAAATTATTTATTATAGAAATAATATAGCAGTGTTATTCAGTATAATCTGAATGGCATGTTTTTAGACATTTAAATGGCATGTCAATTATAAATAATTGAAAGCAATTAGCTGTAATTTTGTGTTTCCACTTACATGGGACTTAAGTGCATTGTTATTGTTAAAGCTGCTGCTAAATGCATTGACAAGCATTCGTGATAAACTACACTTTAATGTCATTTCTACTGAAACTTGCATGTCATGTATTTAAATGTATTTGTAATTACAGAGTCGTAATGATAATGTTGCGATGTAGTACATTGATCCGCTTTGGATGTAATATTAACTTACACATCACATAAAGTCAAGTGCTTTGCATGTGTTTGTAGATGTTAGCCAACACATCAACATAAGTGTGCTTCTTTAAAGTAGATTATTAAAAAAAAAAGATTATTAAAACACATGTATTTTGAAATGAGACTTTTAATTTGAAATTATTTTAAGTGTACCTAAATGTGTTGAGAAACAGTCAAGAAGGAGTCTCTTAAGTGGTATTTTATTCCATTACCATTTTATCTGCAAGTACAGTTTTGATAAATATACAAGTGCACATTAATCACAATTAAGCACACTTCTTTTAAATTAACAGTAACTAAAGTACTATATGTATATAAAATGCATTTGCAATGCTGATTTTTTAGTTCAAATGTATTTATAAATGTAATAAACAATTTGCAAAGAGTTTGCATTTAAACTGCTGGACGTGCATATTTGAAAGCAGTGCTATACGTTGACTTGAAATATTGAAATATTTTGTGGAATCTTCTCTACACAACAATCAAGGTCTGGGAATATTGTGCCTGAGCTGCATTTGACTTTAATGATTTTTTGTTTTTTAACCTAACAAACTAATTACGTGTTAGGAAAAGGTCTTTCTAATGTGTTCTTCTGAAAATATAACAGCACACAGCTTTAGAATGACACGAGATTGAGCGAATAAAGGCAGAATATTCATTGTCTCTTTAAATGGTAACTCTATGGGAACTTGTGTTTATAACAGATCACTGCAGGAACTTTGTGATGTGTTTTTGTGTGCCTGATCTTCTCATCTTTCCACGGGGCCTCTGCACACCTTAACCTTGCGCTAACACTGTGCGCCTTCAAAACCTAACACTGTTATGAGCGCCAAACCATGTAAGCTCTCTAAAGTGGCACGCTCTCCAACAGACCCCAGCCTGTCACCGAGGAGCCTTATATGTTCACACTGAGGAAAAATCAGTTCTCCGATATCCAATTGTAAAAATGAAGGCTTTATGAGTGTAGCTTTCAGTGCAGAACAGCTCCTGAGGGCCCATAGCCCAAAGAAAGATCATTATTTTAACAGAATTATTTTGTGATGGAGTATCGGTACATCTTAACACAGACTCCAACACATTCTCTCCTCAAGGCAAAGACGCTGAGATTGAAGCTGGCACGCTAATTCAGAGAGAGCTTGGGCTGTGTATGAAACGCGTATGCAAGCTTTCTTTCTTCTTCTGAAAGTATTCTTCGCTCATATAGTGCATGCAGATATTATTGGTCCATTGATCTGTAGAGCGGTGTAATATCATTACCATTCATTTTAACTGGCTGTTTTTAATGACCGTGCTGGAAGTCTGAGGGAAAATGTAAAATGGCATGTGCATTTTAGTGACTGATGAAGAGTTTAATACAAACGATTGCTTCAGAAAATATGTCATCAATAGTTGTCTGAGGGAAATCCATTGAATTGATTGACTGAATTATGTTGCTTCAACTACTGGACAGTCAAGCTGATTTATATTATTAGTATTATTATTTTACTTTGACACAGTTTGGTGTTCCTTGTCCAAAATGAGTGGCCAAGAAAAACTGCTTGTACATTTCTCGGCATGCTGTATTATTACCAAATTGACTTATGGTTTATTTTGTGATGTCCTTGTAAGATACTGAGTATTAATGAACTATATGTACTTACTTTAATGTAGGGTTAGAGTAGGGATGAGGGTTTGGCTTAGGGTTAATTGCATGCAATACAATGCAGAATTTGTTCTTTTTACTATAGTATCCACATGTTTACACTGTAAAATGTAAAGTGTTACGAAGTATTGGATTCAAACTCTTTCTGTATTTGTTTATGCATTCAATTATTTATTTGAACTGACTGGTCGTAGGCCGATGAACCCATTGATAAAAGCATCTTTTGTGGAGAATTTAGCAATGTTTACTCAAAATTGAGGTGCGTAAGAAAATTTGATCAAATGTGTTAACATTAAATAGCATTTCTGAGGAAGATAAAATCCTTACAAGTTCAAAATGACTGGAACACAGGGTGAAATATATAATCAATAACACCTTTTTATATGGAGTGACTGAACAAATCCATTTAGTTTGACATCTGAAGATATACATTTCCACAAAATAGAATGAGAAACAAACTTGAACACACCTTAATTAAACACAGTTAATGAAAAATATGGTGGAACAATTTCACTCAGAAAAGTTAATTCCATCAATAATTACAGAAAATGGCAATTAGCACATTAGAAATAACATTGTGAAGTAAAAAGACTGAAAAAAAATATTTTCTTTTATTATTATTATTAGTATTTATTTATTTAGTTTTATTAAAAATCAATTTTTGATAATAAAAATCTTTGGTTTTGAGGAATTATTGTATAGTTTGGTGATAAACAACTGCCTGTCTGTTATAGAAAAGAAACGCTAATGCAGTTTTGTTGGGAAAAGCGTCCTCTAGTTAGACTATTTTGAGCTTATAACACAGTATGTTAGATTTGAATATGCACAAAAGCATTGTTCTTACACTTGTTGGAGCAAAAACAAATGCCGATGTGTGTGCTTGAGCGTGTGTGAGTGAGCATGTGTGTGTGTGTGTATCTTCACGGCGGGCCGCTGGAGTAGCCTCAGCAGAGGGTTTGCCCTCTCGTCCCAGACAGGAGCATGTCTCTGCCAATCACCCCCTGCTCTGTCACTGTAGCCAGTGTAAGCAATTGGCCCTCATCCGCCCTGGAGTGGACAGCAGCATCAGAGTGATGGAGCCGTCTAATAACACCTGACACAGCAATACAGCCTGCCGTGATCTCTCAGCGCCCGGCAGGGGAGGCAGCAGCCCAGGCCCTGCTCTGAACACAGATTACGTCTGCTTTTGAAGAGTGACAACATGTGGTGCTGCGGCTCAGGGAAGAAAAAAGAAGGTGGTGCAGGGATTGAGACGTCCAGACAGAAGCATCTCACAGTCTGAGGCTCGTGACCTTTTCTTAACCTCCAGAAGTTTTCATTTCTTCTGCGTCTGCTGCACAATCGCTGCTGTGATATGACAAATAATATAGTAGAGGCTAATACAGGGAATTCCTTCATTTATATGCCGTAATAGCATTATTACTACTTATTTTTATATTTTGAGCTCCATTTTCAGTTTAAGTTATGCCTTTTTTACTAGGTTTTAAACTACCCATTTCATAAGTGTTATTTTAGTATTATTTATATACTACTAAAACACCATGCATATTTTGGCTTAGTTTTTATTTTTATATGTCTAGTTTTTCTTTTTGTGCTTGGCAGTTTTATTAGGTTTGGTTTTTTATATATATATATATATATTTATTTATTTATTTATGAAACCCGTAGTTTTTAATTAAATTTATATATATGTATTTATATATATAAATTTAATTAAAAACTACAGGTTTCAAAAATGTCAGGGTTACTTTAGTATTATTTATGCACAATTATGGCCAATGCAACATTTCTAAATTTCGTTTAAGTTTCACTAAAATGTAAAAATGCTTTCATTTTTTAAATTTTATTTTATTTTAGTGTTTTGACATATTTTTATTTGCAAATGCAAGATTTATCTTTGTCAAACATTTATTTATTTTTTTTTTCATCTAGCATTTACATTTTAGCTTATTACAGCTTTATTTCAATGAAGGAAAGTGTTTAATAGTTTTAGTTGACAGTACCATCATTGATCATGTAACCAGATTGACTACAGCTTATAACAACTGGAAATGTTATCAGAAATGTGGAAACTGGTCTACGATTGATATCCAGGTGGTGTTGTTGCTCTGTGTTGTAGTTGTGGTTGAATTAGCTCTTCTCTAGATGTGAACAGGCCTTAACTGTATCAGTACTGATGTACTGTAGCATGCACAAGTACAGAATTGAACTCTGCTTCGAACACATCCAGCACAAATATTTCCGATCTCTTTTGGAAAGTGTGTCTGTGCACATGTGCGCAGATGTTTGGTGCCAGGTGCACATTAAACACTCTGCGCTCTCTGGCTTTAAGCCGTGGGGAACGGCGTACATGGGAAAGTTCTCATCTCCACTCTCACATTTAGCGATATGTAACAATACAGTGCATGTAGCTCATTTAACAGCGGGCCCCTGCGGTGCAGATCTGTACGCCTTTACAGTAAATCGCTCTCGGTTCAGGCCCAGCGTCCGAACTCAGACCACATCAAACGCCAGGGACAGTCCACGTGTCGTATCCGCCGCTGCCAGCTGACAGCCATCATCGACCCCGAGCAGATGTTGCTTGTAATAATCCACGCTTGAGAGAGAGGCATGTATGCCAGGTGGAGAAGCCGGGGAGCTCTCGAACTCTTCCTCACAAAACCCTTTTGCCCCTCTTGTAAAACAAAAGATGCTTTGAGGTGTTGGGTTTCATCAAAACAAAGAGCGAGGGAGTGGAAGGGGGGCGGTCAGCGCAGACGCCCGTTAAACAGAGAGGAGCTGAGGAGGGTTCGGGACACCCAAGGGTCCGCACGGCCAGAGAGTACCACCAGAGCAAGGTAAGAGTGAGCTGACAAACTATGGAAAGGAGGCATAAGTGCGCAGAGACCGGAGTCTGCTGTTACCAGCCGCAAAAACTGATCGCTGGCTTCCTCTGAGCGAGCAACTACCTCCTCAAACCGTGAGGAAACGGATGGGGAGCGCTGAGAGGAGGCACGCCGGAGCGCAATGAGAGACGATCTGGGAAAGGGGCAGAGAGCTAGAAGTTTGGAAAGAAGGAGAAGGAGGGCTGGATATGCACCTTCTTCTCTGGCCTGTAGGAGGCACAGTGCTTCCACTGCACAGACGCCTGGAGTCCAGTTTCTGTAAACACAGGGACTGCTTTTAAACTACTTCCAGAGCCTCTTCCTGCTGCTTTTTTTAAAGTTGTACTTGATTTGTATTGTTTGCACGTTATGCAGTGCTTTTTATGTCTTTAAGATCCTAAAAAAAATTAATTTTAATCATGTTTTAAAAATCAACTGCATGTCATAATTTACATAAAAAAAAATAAGGTACAAGACAAGCTTGCAATAAAATATTAGCATGCTTAATTAACTGTATTATTATTTTTTTAAGCACTACTTCATTTGTATTGTTTTGCAAATTATGCATTGCTTTTCATGCCTGCGGTAATTTAAGATTCTTAAATAAAACTGTAATCATGCTTAAAAAAAATCATATTTCACATAAAAATCATTGCAGAGACAAGACAAATCTCTAAAAAATGTGAAAAATAATAATTAACATTACTTTTTAAAGTGCTACTTAATTTATATTGTTTTGTGTGTCATGTATAGCTTTTTTATACCAGCGATAATTTACGATTCTACAAATAAAAAATCAACTGCATGCCATAATTTACATAAAAATCATTTTAGAGACAAGATAAATCTGTAATACAATATTAACATGCTTGATTGATTTTTTTCTCTCTTTCTGATTATTCAAATGTAATAATACCGTACTTATTGTGAATTTCTGGGAACCAAACCAAAAAGCGACACGACTGCACAAGACAAATGTGCTTTCAGCGTTTCATGTTGTAGCAAACAACTCTATATTTATTTCTTCCTTCTTTTAAACAGACTTTTGTTGTGTTTAATCTAATTACTTTAATCTTGAAAGGAAAACAGCGTATCTTTTCTTCGAGCCATGACTTATTCAATTATAGAATTACTTAAATCGCTAATCTATTCAAATGAATTGCACTATAAATCTTATGTAGTCACCGTAGAACACACATAAATTTGGCTCCCTTTGTTAAGTCAGCTCAAGTCGTTCTCCTTCAAACAAATACACTTTTCAGCAGCAGTATGACTAAGAAATTAGATTAGCCTCTCTTCAGGCGAGATGCAGGACACACGCATTTCTCAAACAAAAGATAATGGAATGAAAACACACAGGTATGAATCGCTGATGCCTCGTGATGAATGGATGGTAATGAACGTCAGGGATGAGACGTCGGGGCAAAGAGGAGCGTGTATAATTGTCTGATAATTTATGTTTGTTCACATGGAAATCTCTGTAGAATTGTATCAAACGTGTGTGTCAGTCAGTCATGCCAGTGGCTAAATACTCACTTCCGTGTATATTCATTAAGCTTAAAAATCGAATAAAAAAATCTGCCATGACACATTTTTGAATACATTACAGTTTTTTTTAATTATGGGCAAAATCAAAATTATGTATCTGTTAATCCCTTACATTTATACATTTGTGCTTACGTGTACATATTCAGATTTGCTTAAATATAGATTGATGTATTTAATTATTTCCCCTTGCTTTCATAATTACTTCTAGAACGATCTTAAATTACATCATGAAAAGTTGAGAGAACTTACACAAAAAACACACAAAAGTTAACTGATTTCAAATTCATGTTCAGGTATATAATATACAGCACCTATCAAATTCAATGCAAGAAAAAGAGTCTGCTAAATTGCTAAATAAATAAACAGTCGTTCGTAAAAGCGTTCTGCTTCAGAGAACTGATCAAATGAGAGTAAAAGTGATGTTGGAAGTGCCACACACATTATTTCACTGCGATGCAAAATGTGAGCATAAAAATGACAGCCGTGGTGCTTTTAATAAACCTGTTAAACCACACACACACACACACACATTAAAGACTCTCCTAAGGTGGCTTCTAAATCATACTCTTCAGAAATGGCTAATTTTTCATCTTTCTTTTCTTTAGCAGGCTGTAGGCTTTAATACTCTCCCCTAAATGCCATATTCCTGTCTGAACTGTTTTTATTTCCCTCTCTCTCTCTCTCTCTCTCTCTGCTAATATCTCGGTCTCATGAATCCTGGCTCTGCCGGCGGCACACTGGGGTCGGATGTGCATAATGGACTTTAACTAATGTTGCCTTTGATCAAGCTTAAAGGTGAGAGGAGAGAGGGACTGTGGAACTAATGTCCATCCCGGTGAAACCCCACCACCCCTCCACACACACACACACACTGACACTTCCACAGGCGACGGCCTACAAATAGCTAACCAAGGTGACTCAATCGATCTCCAGCCATGAGAGCTCTCTGAAAAGGGACGGGTGAAAATTTAACCATGCATTTGGAATCAGTCTCAGGACGGTCAGCAAACAGACCGGTACAGAGTGTCTTCCTATCTGACCAGCAACACGCTACAAACTTATAGCATTTATTTTTACTTTGTGTGTGTGTGTTAATTAAAAAAAGATGAATATGTCATTTCTTTTGTATGAAAATATGTTTAGTTTGTTTTATTTTGGTGCTGTCAAATGATTAATCACATCCAAAATAAAAGTTTTTTTGTTAACATAATATATATATACAGTATGTGTGTGTGTTTAGTTTATATTAATTGTGTACATAAATACAAAAACATGCATGTATGTATTCATAACAAATATGCTATGTTTATATGCTAAATACATGTATATATAATATAAAGTATAAATATATGGATGTAAATACAAGTAAATATTTTCCAAATATATACTGCGTTTGTGCACATACATATATTATGTAAACACATTTTTTTTTATTGAGGATATTTTGTATTTGACAGCACTATTTTATTATAAGCCTCCCTTACACACACACGTCTGCGGGAGGGAAGGCTTGCTGAAGCTCAGTTCATTGTCCTAATCTGAAATCTAATCAATAGAATGCAGCTTGGTATTGTGTAGTTTAGATTAGGTAAGCATTTGATTCCTAAAAAATGTAAATTGATCGTCTGTTGGACATTTTTAAATTGGCGTAATGGGCAGCGTTTAAAACATGGTTTGTATTGATTGGATTAGGTCTTGAATTGGCTGTGTAAAATGGTTTTACATAGATTAAAGATCCTTAGTTGTTACGTGCTACATAATATTCTGTGTATTATTTAATAATGTACAATGCAATGGTTTTATGATCAATTTATTTATTATTAAACAGACGTTTTAAAATAAATGTTTTCAATTCACCTTATTTTATTAAGAAAAAAACATTTATTGATAATGTGTGTGTGTGTAAACCACATACAAATGTGTACCTACAAAAGAACTAAACCGTACAAAAACCTCCCTTTCAGAACATTCTCATTTGTAAAAACGGCATAAAAAAAAAAAAAAAAAAAAAAAAATAATGTATATCTTCTAAAAAGGCAAAAAAGTAATCTGCTATGGTTCTGTTACAGTAGCTATAACAAGCTGTATATAAAAACAGCTTTTATCTCTCTCTCTCTCTCACACACACACATATTAGAGAAGTATTTACATTTGTAAAACTAAATTACACATCTTAAAAATCTAAAAAATATATGTAAAACTAAAAAAAATATTTCTAAACAAATCAGTAATTATTCTAAATAAATAAATATATGCCAAAAATGTAAATTATTTAATGTTCTGAAATGGACATACTGTATTAAACAATTAGCAAAAAATAAAAAAAGTTAATTTACCAGATAATTAATTTACCAGATAATAATGTTCAGAATGAGTAGAGCGCAGCATGAAAACAGTTACTGATATTAATATCACGCATTGTGTTTTGCCCCAATATGACACTCTGTGTGTGAGAGTGTATGTGTGGAGCTGTTGGGTTTGATGGCAGATGGTTAGAGTCTCTCCTGACGTCAGACACACCTGCAGGACAAGCCCAGGAGTAAGAATAACTCTACATGAGTGTGTCATATTGAGACACAGCCCAGAAAGACAGGTAAAGGGGAAGTGTGTCATTACTTCAGTGTGCAGAGCAATTATAAGGTCGATGTCTGGAAGACTGTGACACTGTGACTCATCATGACCAGCTGACACAGGAACATGCACTCCACCGATGAGGATAGACCAGGGGCGGGGCTGTCTGGCAGGATGACCAATGGCTGAAGTTGGACAGTGTGCAGGAAACCTGGGAGTATTATTACAGTTTTGCATGGAAACACTAATGCAGCAGATATTACACCCTTAATATTTAACATTTTACTATGTGCCGCACATCTACATATAGGAGATTTCTTTGACTTACAGTGAAAGTGTAACAGGTATCTGTATAGTGTTTAGAGCAGTAAGTGATGTTACAGTTCCTGTGTGTTAATTCCATTCATTTAAAAAGAGCTCTGGAAGAGTCTACAGCCTTCAGCGATCAGATCAGCAGTGCTCATTTTAATCATCTGTAGATTACAGAGATAATGGCTTCCCCTGCTGCTCCACTTCTAACACACACACACACAGATCATCATTGTTCACTCACCCACACAAATGCATTCTAAAGTTTCTTTTGAAAATTTCAAAGGTAGTAAGAATAATAGTACACGCGGGCACACACACACACACGCACGTACACACACAGACACACACACACATGTATATGTATATATATATATATATGTATATATATATGCATAGCATACATGTGTGTGTTTGTGTTTCTGAATCACAGAATTTATTTGAGCAAAATAACTTGTGCGGGAAGAAAGGTTCTCTGAAAACTTCATTAAAATTATGTATTTATTTATTCTAAAATAATCAAATGTAATTAATTAAAAGGATAAACTATTTTGTTGGCCCCACTGGCAGCTTTTTATCCTTGTTTTAAGCAAAAACATATCTTAAGTCATTTTTCTTCTCAGATAAATGTACCCTTGAAAAAATACTGAGGAGAAACATTTTGCTAAGTTTATTTGATTGATTTTTTTTTCCTTTTAAGAAATCTCCCATTGACTTTAATACCATTAAAAATCTTACAGTGATAATGAAATCATAATATTTGCATAATGAATTCTTATTGCTCTTCTTTCTTGCAAATATTTGCATACTTAATTATCATTGGTCTTCTCTACACTTACAGAAATACAAATCTGTTCCTGAGGTGGCACCCAAATGAGCCCTAAATGGTCCATATTAGCACATTAGTTGGTCCTGCCTTTTTCAGAGCGTGTCTTGTGTTCAGACAAAGGTGCTGTGTTGCATTTCATTAAATCCCAGCTCACAGAAATCTAGATGTGTGTTTGTGACAACAGAATATCATGCCTCTTTTGCTAAGAACTCTGGTTTGATTTAGTTTCTGGTGTTTATTTCCAGTTTGTTGTCTGTTTACTCTGTATCCATGTCTGATAGTTTTGGGTGACGTAAGTGTAACTGTGCATGTCTGTCTGTCTCCGATCATAGCGACTCCATACAGAGAGCTTCCTTGCCAAGAGACTCAGGTTTAATACCTCTGGCCTGCCCAGTGCTGTTCCAGCTGCTCCCCGAGCGAACACACACACACACACCAGCGTCCTGGCATTGCATCAGTGGCATCTGATCTGACTTTTGATGGTGTTTGGCTGGACAGTTGCGCTGGAGGCACTGTGTGTGTGTGTGTGTGTGTGTGTGAGGGCTGCGCTGCAGGTGGTGGTCTTACCTGTCCTCCGTACGGATCTCGGGATCCACCTAATGAGTCTATGAAATTAAAGATGAAAGGAGGGACAGCAGCTCTATTTGTTTAAGCACAGTTATGAATCATGGGTAATGAGGCAGGTTTGGCAGGATCTGTCCACTAATGTGACCCTTGTGCCAGTTGGCATGGCAGCCAGCTGACCTTTGTTTACCAAAATTCCTCGCATTTTACCACCTCAAACGATTGTTTCTGGATGATGAGACTGATGGAAATTAATATCATTAGCGCTTTCATCCCTTTCTCCACACCATGCGTTTCTATATAACAAAAGTACTTGAGGACTGAGACTCCTGGGAAGGAAAAATATATTGTGAATATAAATATATTGTGTTATTATTTACTTTGAAGCAAATCAGAAATCGCTAGTAAATTTCACAAATGTAAAAATAAGTGGCCAGTGACACTGAATTAAACACAAAAAGTCATTCATATTGCACAGTGTTATACGTTAGATCTTTTAGTTACAATTGTAACCAAAATTAAATATAATATTTTACAGATTACATCTGTAATTGGTTGTCTGTCATGTGTTTTAGTGCATTCTGTGAATAAATAAGCCATGCAATATACTATAACAATTATTCATGATATTAATTAATGCATTATAAGGTGCATTCCAATAATTAATGCATTAAATAATTCAATTATATATAAAAATATATTTGAACTATCCTTTGTGTTATTACAGCCTTGAAATTAGTTTGTATAGTTTATACATTCATAGCATTTTGCTGATATTATGTGACTTTACACAGGCCTAGTCTTCATTTAGTGAATGAATGATGACGGGATTTTCTATAAATGATGAATGATTGGAGTAAGCAGAAACGCCATTAGCTGCACTACAACTGATCCTTTACACGAGGACCGCAGATCCTGTCCATTTAGATAAAGATTTGTCCCGCATCCAGTTGAGCATCTCATAATGCTGTCCGTATGCAGTCTCCTCCGCTTCATAGGATATAAAGGATTTACATGTGGAGGAAGGATTTGGTGTGAGGAGCACCTGTGGACCTTCTGAAGCTCTCAAAGCGGAGGTCTTAGGAAGCTGAGCGCAGGTAAAGCTGAACGCCTGCCAGATAGCAGCATGCTGCTCCGCCAATCTGTCTCAACCTCGGCCAGAAAACACCTGCCGTTTCCATCATGACACGCACACAAACGTCTATGCAGGACACAAAATGTGAAAGGCAAACACATACAGCAGAACTTGGACCGTGCTAAATTGTCTGTTGGTATTTAATACCATAATACTGTACCACACCAATGGCATGTTATTTTAAATATGGATTTAACATTGTTATACCAAATGCATCACTATACATATCTGACAGTGTCAAATAAATGTCACTTTAGAAAAGGTGACATTTATTCATTATTAACTGCCACTTTTCCCTTAGTAAATTCCTAATTTGTTGCTTAATAGTTAGTGCAGTAGTTGTTAAATTTAGGTATTAGGTAAGATAGGGGATGTAGAATAAGACATTAATATGTGCTGAGTTAGCGCTAATGGCTTATATTTTAGCATATGCATGCTAATAAGCTAACCAAACAACTAATAGGTGTAACCATTAAAAAGTCATACACACACACACACACACACACACACACACACATATATATATATATATATATATATACAGGGGCGGATCTACCGGGGTGGCACGGGGTGGAAATTTCCACCCTAAGAAAAAGCCTTGCCACCCCAGCTCTAGTGCCCGTATATTGATAGTGGCTCCCTGATACCCGCAAATTGTGCAAAATATCCCGGAATCTACACCAAGCCGGCACGCGCGTACACGCGATACATTAATGTCTTCATCTTGTAGCTTATAATGCGCGCAAAAGGTGGAGTGAAAGAGAGAGAGATCTACCGTGCGTGCATGTGTGTGCCTGTTCATAGCGCGTGCTAGATAGAGAGCATCCTGATTGGCTTATTTGCTTTTAGTGTGGGCGGGCTTTTATTTCTTTTCTCGTGGACCGAAGTTATCAGTTAAGTGCAGCCTACGAGATCGTCGTGGCAGAGAGAGAGCGACTCGACTGTAAACAACATAACAAACATTGCAATAGTTTTGAAGAAAAAATATGCCTTTCATTAAACCAAAGAAAAATTTGAAAATAACCATGACGCAGTCTCCACGCCACAATAATTATATAAGCAACAGTCAGTTTTAAATTACATTTATAAGTACAATTTGACTGCACTATTTGTGACTTCTTCTAAAATTGCTCTCGAGAAATTTTGTGTATTGTCACGCCCTACTGTTAAATAAAATTTACGACCATGATTTCGAGTCGTTCATTTTTTTGGCTTATTTGCTTTGGTTCATCATGTGATGAACGAACGACTCTGTCACAAACCAGACCTCCGTGGCTCTCTCTCCGACCGTCATCAGCGGTAACTTTCCCCGGAGTATTAGTGTTCCTACCCGGACCCATTTCATCTGTGGTACCTCTGTAGTTTCCGCTACAGGTGTTGCTTGTTTGTAGCGCTATTTAAGTGAGACTTTTTCAGCAGATAGACGCAAAGTTTTGTTCTTGCCAACATCACCGAGCGTTTACCCTTGTGGAATTTATTGGACTGATTCTTTGGATATTACCTGGACTGCTCTCACGGATTCTGATTCTCGCCTGTGGCCCTGACTCACACCTGGACTATCGTTACTGATTTCTGCCTGATACCCCAACCTATTGCTCATTACTGGTACTGTCTTGCCTTGCCTTTATACATCTGTTTTGCGGTGATTGATCTGTATCTGTCTGACCACGATTCTGTTATTAAACGGCTTGCAAATGGATCCTCTGTCTGATGATTCAATGTCACAGACTCTAACCCAAAGACTCGAAAAAGGTGAACTATTTCCAGTAAGAAGAGATACTTGTCTTGGACAAACTCTTAAAGGGACTTTTGTTGCTTTACTTGCACTAAAATTATTTAATTTGTTTTCATGTCTCATCCAAGATATTTGAAT
>JAUCMU010000030.1:3454974-3466908 GCA_032275025.1 Enteromius treurensis
AGTCTTCTTCTCCGTTTATAGTGTATCTCTATGGCAGAATTACAGCGCCCCATACTGGTTTGGCATATATAATACATAGTTTTCAGTGGTTTCGTGTTTACGAAAAAAAAATTTTAAGAACGAGGAAAAAAAATGATTGGATAGGGAATGCACCGGCTTCGTGTGGACGCAGTCTTAGTCTGTAACCTTGAGTGGGCAAAGAAGTATAAAGCAGGGAGGACAACCTCCTCTGTTGTCACACTCAGCAGGGAGCTTTTTCTTCTGTTTGACTGTGAACCTTCTTGCAAGAATAAATCTTTTATAAAGAAATTGCGATTTGTTTTCTTGATCGAGAGTCTATGAATTATTGCTACAACACTGGTGAACAAAAAACAAACAACAAAAAAAGCATTTAAAAATGATAATGTAACATGATCAGAGATTACATGATGAGAAACTGTCAAATTGTATATTTATAATCAACAAATTCCACTTTAAATGAGATCTATTAAATAATAAATAAATAATAATAAAATAATATTAAAAAATCTACTAATTAGTGCCATGGCCCAGATGGGAGGTGCAGATTAAGGAACTGAGGGTGTAGGCACCATTGCTTTGAGCCAAGATTAAATGTATATAAATATGTGTGTTAAATGAATAAATGTATGATAGTTTTTTGTGTTTCATGTTCATTGAGCTAAAGTCCACAAATTGTACTTTTCACTGTGTGGTATACTCGATATGGCACGGTTCGGTACATCATGGCATGGCTCGGCCTATTAAAAGTGATTAAAAAAAAACTCCTCAAAAGTGAACTGTATCAAACTGTACTGCACCGGATCCCAACCAGAATCCTCACACAAGTTCAGGACCACAGACGTTAGAGCCACAGGTCTGTAGTCATTAAGTCCTCTTATCTTGGGGATTTTGGGATGGAGATAATGGTGGAGCATTTCAGATCTGTGAAAAGATGGGGGCCAGCACAGGTTTTCAGACAGGCTGGTGTCACACTGTCTGGGCCTGGTGCATTTCTTCTCTTGTTTTTTTCTCAAGTCCAGGAGCACATTATATTCACTGATCAGGAGAGCGGGTGTCTTTTAGGACTATTTTTTTGCTGCTCTTTGCATCCACCATGTTTAAAGTTTATGGCCCACACAACTCAGAAATTCGAGTATCAAAATAATCTCTGAATTTCCTGGAAGTAAATAGGAGCTGAGTGGCTGTTCATGTCCATTTTCTGATTAGGAGACTATTTCTGACAATTCTGATGCATTAGAAGGCAGAATAAAGTGTGCTCTGTCCCAGAACATAAAGAACAATGTGAGGGCAGGCTTGTGGGAAGAGTGCAGAGGGGGCAATAGTGCTCCGGCTTGATTCAAAGCAACTGTGTCTAGTGTGAGTACATACTAGCAAAAAATCTAAATAAAAAGAAACTTTTTGTTTGTTTGTTTTTTTTTTTATTCCAAAATGAACTGCCATGTGTCTTTTTTTAAATGAGACCAACCCTAGGTTTGTGCTCCCAAGCTTCAAATGTTTCTTAGCATGATCTAAGCATAGTTACTCACTATGAACGACAACACTAAAGGGCTTCTCGATTCTGATCCTTTCGCTGATGGTCTGTAGTTGATAACGTCCAGAGTCTGTGGTTCTGGTGTTGGTGATAAACAGAGATCCAGTCTGATGATCCAGCTTCAGTCTGTCTCTGAATCTCTCAGTGCCTTCATTACACTGAACATCTGTACAGGTCTTATTGAGATCTCCACTGATTTGAGCGATGCGGATGTCATTAAAAAACCATGTAATCTTTTCTTGTTGATTTGTTTTAACATTAGAATTTAACATGACTGAGTCTCCCTCCATTACAGATTCTGCCACTACATCTGTACCAACACCAGATGAACCTGAAGAAAAAATAAACAGAATTACACAACAGAAAAGACTGTGGGTAGAAAACAATTCTGGATTCCTTATGGAACATGTAAATGAACAGCAGAAAAAAATCACTCATCAGACAAACATGAGTTTTATCAATAAACCTATAAACCTACTGTACGAGACGTAATGAGTATCTACACTAAATTATACTTACTAGTGACAGTAACACTGAATCTCTTTTCAATGCTGATTCTGTTGTTGATGATCTGTAGATTATAAAGTCCAGCATCTGAGGTCCTGATGCTCTTGACGGTCAGAGATCCAGTCTGTTTGTCCAGCTTCAACCTGCCTCTGAATTTCTCATCCCCATCTTTACACTGAACATCTGTACAGATCTTTCTCTGATCTACACTGAACTGAGCTATTCGGATGTCATTAAAATACCATTTAATCTTTTCTTGTTGGTTTGTTTTAACACCAGTGCAAAGAGTGACTGAATCTTCTTCCATCACTGACACTTCATCTTTATCAACACCAGACACACCTAAAGAAGAAATGAACAGTTACTTTATGAGTGAAAAACAAAGTCATTTTATTGCTTGTAGCAATATACAAAATGTTAAAACATTATTCATACAATTGTAATCACAGCATAAATGTAGCCATTAGAGCCCTGCAAGGGCCTCAAATTTAGGCTCGAGCCCGGCCCGTATCCGACAGCTTATCACAATTACCAGCCTGAGCCTGACCCGAGCCCGTCTTTTCCCAAAACATCTTATACTGCTGTTTCAACTGTTAAAATAGTTCAGTTTTGAGTGTAATGGCAGAATGATTATATTTTGTTCAGTTTTTTATTAAGCTCATTTAGACATTTTTTGTTTGTTAAATATAAGTTTGTGTTTTTTTAAAAGTAGGCTACCGAGCGGCAGACAGTGAGCTGATCATAAAATATGACTGGTCAGTTTAGCCTTTTCCCCACTGCGCAATGTGACGTCGTAGTGACGTCTTTTCCATGTCATTTTCCATGTCACTGGACGTCCAATTTCCGTCCATTGATGGGGTTGTTTTGTAACACCAGGTGACGTCTTTTTTCGAGGTCTACTGCACGTCTAATGTTGATGTCGGTGGGACCTCCATGTAAGGGCTATTTATAGTCCAAAAATGGTCCAAACGTGGTCCTTTGTGGACATCTTTTCAACATAAAATTATATCTATAAAAGGAGAAGTTGGGGGAACAATGCCTCGCTCAAGGGTCTCAGCCGTGGTATTAAAGGTGGAGAGCGCTGATTATTGACTAACCCCACCCACAATCTTTGCTGGACCTGGGACTCAAACTCGCAGGTTTTGGGTTATAAGTCCAACTCCCTATCCACTAGACCACGACTGCTTTTAGCTTTTTTTTATTTTACTGAAATTACTTGATTATAGGCTACTTTGATAAATAAAAACTGTCAAAGGAAAACAGGAAAATGTATTTTTTAAAAAACAAAAAAAACATATGGTCTACCACAGTGGTTCTCAACCCTGGTCCTCGCGCCCCCCTGCTCTGCATATTTTGCATCTCTCTCTTAGTTAACGCCCCTGATTATCATTAGAAGAGAGCTCCGTGCATGGGCTGTGTTCCCAATTAACATGGTCCCTACACAGTATCCGTTAAAGTTTACTTCACTTCGGAACATTCATTCACGGATTTGCGCTGTAAATAAGTGAATATGATTTAAATTACGTCTCGCACACTTAAATACACTTTGAATGGAACGTGTAAATTCACTTGAACTGGAATCATGGCGGAATATTCGGTCATGTCCACTTCGCAGTGCACATATGTTCGAACAGAACAAATGACAAAACCTCAAACAAGAAACATACGAAATGCGCAGAGCGGGGGCGCGAGAACAGGACGAGGATTGAGAACCGCTGAACTAGCACAGTGTGTGCGAGTGTGCGAAACGTAATTTAAATCCGTGAATTAATGTTCCGAAGTAAAGTAAACTTTAACGGACACTGTGTAGGGACCATGTCGATTGGGAGATGCAAGACTTTAATGTCCGCATCTTGTGTCTTATGTGCGCAAAAGGCGGAGTGAAAGAGAGAGAGATCGACTGTGCGTGTATGTGTGCCTGTTCATAGAGCGTGCTAGACAGAGAGCATCCTGATTGGTTTACTAAGCAAAATAAGCCAATCAGCTTTCAGTGTGGTTGGGCTTTTATTTCTTTTCTCTGGGACCGAAGTTATCAGTTGAGTGCAGCCTGAGATCGTCGTGGCAGAGAGAGAGAGAGACTCGACTGTGCACAACATAACAAACATTGCAATAGTTTTGAAGAAAAAAATCTGCCTTTTCATTAAAACCAGAGAAAAGATTTGAAAACAACCATGACGCAGTCTCCATGCTACAATAATTATAGAAGCAAAGATTTCCACACTATCTTTTATTTTTCTAAATGCTATTCAACTGAATTAATTATGTCTCCTTCAAAAATTACTCGCAAGAAATTATGTTTATTGTCATGCCCTACTGTTAAATGAAATTTGTGACCATGATTTCAAGTCAAGACCAGTAATTTCATTTTTTTTTATAGCTTATTTTTTATATTTTTTGGTTCATCACGCGATGAACGAACGACTCTAACCCAAAGACTAGAAACAGGTTAACTAAATCCAGTAAGAAGAGATACTTTTCTTGTACTTAAAGGGACTTTTGTTGCTTTACTTGCACTAAAATTATTTAATTTGTTTTCATGTCTCATCCAAGATATTTGAATACTTTAAAAGGTCATTTTGTTGCTCTTGTTGCACTAAATACTGTGATTTATTTTATTCATTTTGAAGATATATGTTGATGATTTAAATGTGGTTTCTGTAAATTTTTAATGTGTTTTTGACTTAAAGAAACTTGATCCACTGAGACTTTGTATCCATATGCAGTCTGCGTTGTTTGTCATGTTGGTTTTCATAGAACACAATAAAGAGAAGTTAAATATACCGTACCAGCTCATTTAATTTATCTGACTTTCAAATCCAGATATCAGGTTCAAGTCAATCACACATTTCATTTGTAATAGGACAATGTAAAAATCTGCACCCTAGTGTATAGTGTATACCGAATAAAAATAGCATTCCTTGAATCTACAAAAACCATGCAAGTATGCTTGCTTCAGTGTTGCCACTCCTCATAATTTTAATGCCACCCCCTTGCCACCCCATGAATACTTTTCTAGATCCGCCCCTGTATATATATATATATATAAATGAAGAGTTTAGATGCAAAAGCCTCTAAGTGTCATCTGATATTTTCTGCTAAAACGTTTTTTTTTTGTGTTTGTGTAAGTTTATGTTAAGTTATTTCATTTTAGTTGTGTAGAAAATAACCTATTCATTGCCAATAAATATATTTACTGAACCTGAAAATAGGATATTTATCAAATGTTATCTCAGATGAAAATGTCAAAGAGTATAGAGGGTTTCATATGAACTCTTCATAGAGCAAAATAACCTTCAGAAATGTGATGTATTTCAGAGCTAAACAGATTGACTATATCTATCCATTAATATTCATGGCATCATTTTAGATTAATTTTATTATATTTTTTATTGTAATCATGTTTTTTTTTTTTTGGAAATGTATTTATTTATAATCTGTTTTATTTTAATTTTTTTTTTAATTATTTTTAGATCAGGAGTAAAGTAACGTATTATAACAATATAACAGTGCGCAATTTAGCATAACGTATTGTAACGTAAAGAAAAGTAACATAGCGTATTGTAACGCAGATTAAATCAAAAACAGGTGAAACTGTCACTCCGCCAAGTGTCTTGTGTTTATGCATTAATTTACACAGACTCCGGTCCGATGAGCCGCGTAATAAGGTTTCGGTTTCACAGGCAGAAGTGCTGTGCAAAATCACTGTGGTTCCCAACCTGCAAAAACCGGGTCCTAACCACGTATCACGGTCCGGGGAGCCATGTAGTGAAACCGTTTCACAGTCAGGAGTGCCGTGGGAAATCCTTGCAGTTCCCAGTCCGCACCAGTAGGGTGTCAGCCCCGAATAACGGTCCGTGGAGCCTTGTGAGAGGTCGGTTCCGGTTTTACGACCAGGAGTGCCGTCAGAAATACTTGCGGTTCCTAATTTGCAGATATAGGGTCCCAGCTCTAACTCCAGGCCAGAGTGGTCCCAGGACCTTCCCGTCCCAGAAACACCTGATGACCCAGGGTTGGTACAGGCGGGAGACCTCCCCAATAATTTTTTTGGGGGGTAGTAGTACCTGGGTCATGATGGAAAGGGTTGGGACGGGGATCGAGCCAGAGCCTGCAGGAGATCCTGATCCACCATGGCCTGATCCACCAGAGGCTGCAGGAGATCCTGATCCGCCATGTGTCTTGTGTTTATGTTTTCATCATGTCCATGTACTTCTTGTGTTTGTTTACATTCCATTCCCCCCTGTTCTGCCTCATCTGTAAACCTGCCTCTGCCATCAGTGTTTCATCCTCTGCCAGCCGTGCATACCAGGTGTCTTGTGTTTTGTCTTGATTAGTCTTTGTGTTTAAACCATGTCCCTTGTCTTGTTCAAATGTCAGTTGTTAAATGTATATGGTTGTGGATTGTCTCACATCTTCATTAGCTCCTTGTGTAAATAAATGTTCTTTATTATTGGAATTCCCTTTCCGTGCCTCTCTGTGCGCTGTGAAGCGAGACGCTACTCGTTACAGCAACGTTAATTTCTTGTAATCTTTGAGAATTACATTGAAAGTAAGCACAGACAACTTAAGAATACAGTTCCTCTATTCATTTGAGCTGATCAACATATATCAGTATAAATTACAGTCAGTAACTACAACTGAAGCCAATCATCCTGTTTTGTTTCATCCATTCATATGAATGAATGAATCAGCACAGCTCTCACAGCGAGCACGAGCCTTCATTGTCATGTAAGGGTAATTAACTTGAAAGGCATTCACGGGTTACAAAAACAGAGACTTTAAAAGATGAAAGACCATTGAACAAGTGACATTTGTTGACACTAAGCTGGGATTGGTAATATAATTTGTTGCTTTAATGTCATTGCAGGCTGAATTTGATCCATTAAATAGATTCAACATGCAAAATGATTGATGAAACACAATACTAAAGTTGACAACTGTTTTTGCTGCGTGTAATTGACCAAGACCAGAATGTCAAGTCTAGAATTACCTGCTTTAATTACTCCAACTTACTGTATGATATTATCATCTGTGGAAATCAAAGGAGAAGCCCTTATCACGTTTCATGAAAGTTGGACGTAATTACAATGGAAATCACAATTCGCCATCGTCAGGACGAGCGCGGCCGGCCTTATCGGGGGAAAAGTGAAGTAATTGGGCTGGGAAATGCATGCTGGTGTTTGAGCGAAGAATTGGGCATTTGTCATTGTAGTATATATTTCAAAGAGGGGCTCTGAAAGGCAATCCTTCGCATTCTCTGGCCCGCCGGCCGCATTGTTTTCTGGGCATCGGGGCCGGGAGTTAAATGGATTAATTAGCTCTCAGCCTCTCTGCTTTCAGCTCGCTGCCTCGCTGGGGGCTTTTGAAATGCACATATCCCTCTAATGACATAATCACCTAATTAGGTGATTTTCAAATGCAATCAGGACATAAGTGGGGGGTTAATTTTCCTCTCCATCCATCTCTCTCCCTCTCTCCTTCTCTCTGAGCTGTCATTCGCATGCCACTGTCTCTGAGAGAATGTTCTGTGGGTAGGTTTTGTGGGAGATAAAAGTGATGGTGAACTGATGGCTGTGATGCAGGAACAAGGTTTAAACACAATCCCTGTGCATTAGGTCTCTCATTTCATTTGGTTGCTCATGCTTCCACATGTCATGGACATTTCAGTCACACCAACTTTTCCAGAATTTTTCAAATATATAGATGTAGTTAGAAAAATCATATTGCATTGCATCAGCATTTGAGGTGGATCAAAACCTTTCATCGAAGTTGTCCAAAACCTAAAAATCCACTTTATATTTTTACTATATTTATGAAAACTTGCCAAAATAGCTAAGAATTGCAAAGCGCTGTTTAGCTTTTTTTTAATGCAATTATTTATAAAATATTATATTAAAATATTATATTAAAATAAATATTATCTGTAGCTAAATCAAATTATAATATATATATATATATATATATATATATATATATATATACACACACATATATTTAGTTTTTTTTTGTATTAAACTGCTTTACTGTTTTTATTTAATTTAATTTTTGTTTGTTTGTTTTGCATTACATGGTTACACTATATATATATATATATATATATATATATATATATAAATGTATCAAAGGGCCAACAATAAACTTTCTCTTAATTTTATTATGTTTTTCATTTTATTTCAATTTTTATTTATTTTTTTATTATTATTTTATGTCTGCCGTTTTTCTCTCAGATCTGAGAATGTTAGATAGATGGCAAAACGACGTTCTGGAATAAAGGACTGGCGTCCTGCCTGGAGTCCAGTGAGGTCCAGAGGAGGTTAAATGAAGATTTGGCGTCTCTCTGAAGGCTGCGGTGACACTCTCGTTGACTCCTCACACTCTCCACTGACCGCAGACACTCCGTCTGTGTGCAGCTTCTAGTATCTGATGCGAAACAAGAAGGTCCTTTTTTCTCCGGCTCTCCACGGCTTCACCGATTACAATCGGTGACTCTCCACAGCAACAAGCTGACCGCAGGAGGAGAGGAAATCAGATAATTAAATGTGAGAATGCCAGCGGAGAGAAAGGGGATGGGCTTTCTGCACCAGTACCTTCCTGAGGGCACCTGCTCAGGCGTTTCGGAGGCCGGGCCGGTAGTGGACGGCGAACAGCGCAGCGAGGCCCCGGACAATGGTCCTCCGCGGCCCCTCGGTGCTCGGCCTGGCAGACGCATTCAGCTGTCAGGGATGAACAAGCCAGCCATGTCCACCCTCAGCGGCTCCACGTCCATCAGCCGCCCCTGGGTCAAAAGAGCCGTGTTTCGCTTCCAATGATACGCCTCATGCCTCAGGAGCCCGTATAAAAGCCTCGGGCAGGGGAGGACGACTAGAGGGATGGGAAAAATCACATGTCCCGTGTCTGTAGAGAGGAAGAGAGACGCTCGTTTCACATCATAATATGTGGCTCTGAGTTTGTGGACTGACCCGCTGCTTATCTGAGAGCCTACGGCTGACACTGTGGGGTGTGTTTCCTAAAAAGAAGTGCCATCGTTACCAATAGAGTTCACAATGACTTAACAAAGAGTTTATTCATTAAAACCACACAATGTTAAAATAGGTAATATCTAATTCAAATCAACCTAAACATTCAATTCTACAAACAAAACTTATTTTTTATGGGTTCAATCAGGCAGGAATAGCTCTTTAAGGTAATAACTGCCACACAAGTTATTATTGTAACAACTAGTTTAGTAACTAAATCTAAAGTATATTATATATAAATAAACAATTAATTAATATTGTAATAATAAAAAAAAGACAAATTATAACAAAAACAAAACAAAGTTAAAGTACAAATAAAAAATGAATTATAGGGTTGAGGCTAGGGTTTGCTTTGGAGTTACAGCTTGCAATTACAGTTTATTGTTTCAAGACACAAAATCTGGTCACACAGTTTCTGAATGCTGACACTCAAACAGCACGATTCTTTATGTAACACACGGACATCTATCTTTAAGTTGTAAGAAAGAAACAGCTAATCAAAATGGGGCACTACATCAGACAACATCATTTGTTGTCCCCGTGCCAACTTTTTGAGACCCGTAGCAGGCAACACATTTGAATTGAACTCATTTAGTGGATAAAAGTGTAATATTTCTCAGTTTAAACATTTGCTATCTATGTTCTATTGAAAATAAAATATTGGCTCACATGATTTGAAAGTCTTTTAAGTTTTAATAATCAGAGTGAAAAAAAAAAAAGAGTCAAATTAAAAAACTTGGCTTTCATTTTATCGGAATTCAAATTGTACATGAGCTCATGAAAGGAGAGCTTTGGATTTTGATTGAACTGTGTATATGATATGTCAAAAAATATAACATATTGGCAAAGGTGTTTGCAATGTAAAAAACAGAGGCAAAGTTTTGAAGAAGAGCAGTTGAAAGAAACCGCATGAAGAATGTACTGTTTTATTGTGTAACTATGTGACCTTAAATAAAGTGTTACCACTTATTTTCCTTAACTCCAAAGAGTCATTCACATTTTATGCCATGTGTGTATGTGTGTGTGTGTGAGAGAGAGGTCCCCCATGAACACTAATGTCTCTGTTTAAGCGCTCTCTGTCTTCAGTCTATTGACTGCAGATCTGGCGGCTCATCTTTCTCAGCAGATGTCCACTCTGAGCATCTGTTTGTATTAGAACTGTAATTGCAGTGATAATAAGCCCATTGATTCAGTATCTAAGGAAATAGTCGATCAGGATGGCCCATTTGTCTTACTTTTCCTGACAGTTCGCCTCCCAGCTACACACACAGAGGCCGGCGTGAGCGCGGTCGACTGGGCCGGAACGGAGGATTCGGGGGCCCGGCCCTCAGCAGGGGCCTTTGACAAATAGATGTGTTGATTTGTTTATGTTAGCTGCTCCCCCACCCTCGACGACGGTTGCTGTGTCACATGATCTGTCAGGCAGGGATTCCGCTGTTTTCTGCCTGTTAATGTAAACAAGTGGTGACCGCACTGATGTCTGAACTCATGCTGTGTGTTCGGAGTCACTTACAGTCAAACCAATGTTTATTCAGACACCTTCAGCATTTCTCACATTGTCAGTCGATACGCTATAATTTAGAAAATGGTAATAAAATATGAAAGAACTGAACTGTGTCAGAACAATTTCATCTTGATAATGTCAGATAAGTTTGATAGAAAGGTATGTAATGGATTGGGCTGAATAGCGGTCAGCTGAACACAATTAGATAACACAAATTTAGCTCAACCAATCACCAAACAATGCTTCATGTTGTTCAGTCTGTGGAGTAAAGAGATCACATCAGCAGTTAAAAAAAAAGCACTTCAGGTCAAAGTGTCTGACTAATTTTGATCCCAGATTTTCATCAGTTTGACTGTGTGAAGTATTTTTGGGTGTAACGTGTCACAGTTTACTTTATTTTTCTACCCTCACTTACATAAATCAACTATAGTGTCCTACACCCCAGTAAACCAATATAAATAAATATAAATCTAGTGTATAATTAATGTTTGGTTTGACTGTATATTAGTAGTAGTAGTAGTATTAAATTGTGCTGAATTCAGTCAGATGAGATTCATCTGAGGGCACGAATAGGCCAAATATAATGTGACTTTATAATCCAAAATCATAATTTAAATAAACTAATCAACAATTAGCCTTGCTTCTCCTCATCACAAATCATCTTCTTGACACATTTTAGCATGTAACTACAATAAGACGCTGAATAAAGCCCCAGTCATTAGGATCAATGCAGAGGCCGTTATTACATCAGAGGCTGTCAGACTCATCATTAGAGCAGATGGCAGGACTCTTTATATGACACAGACAAACACACAACATCAGTTTAGATCAGTCACTAATGCAGATAGATTGTTCTCCAAGCACACTTATGACTTGACTCGAGACGCAACATGACTTGAATAATTCATTCATTCAGTGTGTGTGTGTGTGTGTGTCAGCAGTATGTGATCCAGAGGCGTTTCTAGCATTGTGTCAGAGTCAGTGGGCCACTGCACTAATGCATGCATGCAGCAGGTCAGACTTCAGGTGGTTGCTAGGGTGTTGTGAGTGGTTGCTAGGTGCCTGCTCATTGGTCAAAAGGCTTGTAGAAGTTAGTGTGTGTGTTGTTATTGTTAACTGATCCTATTAAATCATGATTAGTCATTAAAAAATAGATCTGTAATAAAAAAAAAAATGAAAAAAAAAATAAAATAAAATAAAATATATATATATATATATATATATATATATAATTATTAAAAATGTACTAGAATTAAAAACAAAACAAAAAAAAAAGTTATGTATTTCACGAGTTCGGGCTTGTCGGCTCGATTAAAGCGAAGCAGATTTGGCGTGCTGCTAAAGGAGGAGAAACTCAG
>JAUCMU010000030.1:3470123-3482452 GCA_032275025.1 Enteromius treurensis
TTCTAAGCTTTCAAATGGTACCACATATGGGGTTATTGGTGCATGCAAAGGGTTACAAATTCAAGGCACAACTTGAATGTAACTTTGGGTTTAAGAGGTTAAAGCTCTTCTAGTATAGTATATATAATATGTATTTTAATATTTCTAAAATATATACATGCATTAATTTATATTTATATATACAAATTAAATACACTATACACACATTTTATGTAATATGTATGTACACACACACACATATTTGGATGCTATTAATCACTTGGCATCTCTACTTATTTTACATGTACAGTGACATTAGTTAAACTCAAACTGAAGATATAGACTATGACAGTATCTTTCTTAAAGTTTAAACTAAAATTAAAACCAGCTTTTCTTATTTTATGTTTGTTTAACTCAGTGTACTAAAAGAACCGATTGTAAAGCCGAAATAAAAACTAATTAAGGCTATGCAGACATACATATGTATACAAAAACTGACACGTGCACAACAAAATCAATATCAATTGTCTAAATGTTTATAAAAACTTCTAAATGCTGAGTAAGTTTCAGGAAAAAAAGAAGGTTCAAAAGCTGTTACTGGGGCAGCATCCTTTCCAAAAGGTTAATCTTTGTATCTTAAATAGCCCTTACGGTATATATTAATTTTAAAATGATACACATTTGTACAGTAGCTTTTGAAAAGGTCCAGTGACTGCTTTCAATACCTTCTTTTCTGAGAGTGAATGATACAAATACAATAACTTAGCATCTCAATGAAATAAAATATATTTAACACGATTTAATCAACTTGACCACAGTAGATACATCAGATCAAATCCTTAAGTTTTTCAACAGCACAGAAATTTGTTCGTGAAACACTAAACTGAAACTGAGACTAAACTAAAACAGAAGTTTGAAGTAAACTTGAAAAATAGCATTAAAATAAAATGAATATTGGTAAAGCAAAACTATAATAGTCCTGCTGACACGAGCATAGATTTCAGCAGCTAAAGCAAAGATTAAATACACTGGAACTCGAGGGAGTTTGTGAAACGACACATGAAAATATACTTTTACACAATTATTTAGCAGAGCCAGAGTTTGAAGCCGTGTCGGAACGACACAATATATGTTATGCCGCATGTTTTGCACAAGGTGATGCATTAGTTTAAGCAGAACAATGCATAATGCTGTCAGTGGTCTGCAGGGTCTGGTTACGCGTGTCTCTGCAGGCCAGAACATATGATGCAGGAGGATTAAAACGTAATCGATATGTTTATAAAGTTCTAGCATTGATTCCACACAGTCGTCGTTCTCAGCTTCTCATAAAGCCGAATAACACAGGATGACTAACGGCCCGATAAGACCCGGAGTGATCCAACATGATGTTTGAGACGCATGGTCTCAATATTAACGTGCTGGTGATTTTCCCCACCATCAAGCAAGCATTTTAAATCCATAATTGGCTCGGATATCCCTCCGTAATTAGTGACCTTCCCCAGCAGGAGACTTAAAAAAGCATAAGCTGATACAGTGTGTATGATGAATTATTCTTTTACTTGCTGTTAATAACTGTGAAAGAGTCATAGAGCGGAGCCCCAAAGCACAGTTCCAACATTAATGCTTTATTTCTCATTAATATTAATGGATGCTTTAAGTAAGACAGGGACATAGATGAGGACATGTGGAGAGTAAAGATGTCCCCTAAGAAACTCAAATGTGAGTGAACATGCTTTGTCAAGAATAACAGGCGAGTCATTTGATCACGCGAAGGACACGATTATAACAGACTTTTTAAGGTAAAAAGAGCATAATTTTAACATTGTTTTTCCACACCTCAGTTTTTCATGCCACACAGTGAAATCACTGATTATAGTTTTTAGAATTAGATTTGGTTTCATCATTGTCATTTTTATTAGTTATGTATTATTTCCGAAGTTTTATAAATGGAAAAGAAAAAACTCTTTTTTATAAAATGTTGTTTTCGTTTAACTTATTATAGCTTCTTTTTTAGTTATATAAGCTTAAGTGTTTTTATTATTTTCTTTTATTTTTTCATTTTATGCCAGTTAATGTTTACTTTCTTTCAATTAGCATTTTGTTTTTTTTTACTTTTCGTTAATTAAATTTCAAGGAGTGGACATACATACACATAGTTTTTTTATTTTTTTTTTTTTATTTTAAGTTAAACTAAAAAAGTTGCCTAGTCAACCAGCTGAAATAAACATTATTTACATTTTAATGTAATTTTTATAACATTTTGAAAATGCCTATTTTGAGTGAAATTAGAAACTTGCTGTTTTCGTGGATGTCTCTTTAAATGCAAATCAGCTGCTGCTCCCCACCCTCTTTTCCAGAATAGGGCAGATAACCTGATAAAATACAAAACAACACATCTCTTTGCTTTAGATTATTATATATATGTCGCTGAAATCATGTTTTAAAGCCATACCAGATTAGACTTCTGACGAGTTAAAAACAGTTACAAAAACACATTCGGTTATGTCTGTGAAGAGCTGGAAAAGATATGGCATGTCTATATTAGATATGTGTATTAAGTGACAGCAGTGTAACATACAGCACCTACTAACGTCCACACCTAAGTCTCCTTCGGCCATAACCATCTGTGACCACTTCCTGTCCTTCGCTCTCATCTGTTTCCATCCAGCAGGTTCCGCTCCGCTCCTTCTCTTCGGAGGTGGCCGGTCTCGGACAGAAGCGTGGAAGCAGACGAGGGTGTGTTTGACAGATGCCCGCTCCTTTGGCCATCTGCCCCGAACAGCAGAGGTGCTGCACTGCAGATTGGAGCAGAGCTAAGAAGGAGACCCCTGGACAAAGGTTGTGCCTTCGGTGTAGGGAGGCAGCGTCTGGGCTTTACAGCTTTAATTTATGATGGATGAGATCGGAGGAAAGGTCACGCGCTGATAAATATGAGAGTGTTTGACTGGGGAGGTCATCAATTATGCCTGCGGCTGCTAACGGTCGATCTTGCGGATGAAATGGATCTCCCCGATATAAGAAAGCTATCTCTCAGAAAATTGGGATGTATTAATCACCCCGAATGGAGTGCAGCCTGCCCCCGCGTCCTCTTCAAATTGGAGAATGAATGTGATCCATACCAGGAGGGGATGCTTGTTTTGATGCACTGGATTGAACTGGATGGCTGCAGTCCAAAAACCAGAGAGATTCTGGACGAACAGGACCGGGTATGATTTCCAGCAAAAGCATCAACTGATGAAATGCATGATGGTTTTTCAATGCAGAGCATGTCTCTCTGGGATAAAAGCATCCAGTATGAGTCAAGCCATTAAAAGTACAGTCTAAATAAAATTGCATTTTCAGTAAAACTTTAGTTTAGGACCAATACTCTCTATTAAATAGCAAACATATTACTAGCATAATGACTGTTTATTATTAGTACTGCTAATCTAACAACAACAACAAAATCACTCACTGTTTTTGACTCAATCACTTTGGTAACTTTAATAAGAAGCATCTATATGAATGTATACAGTGAAAACTCTGCAGTGTTTTACTTTTACATTTACTTCATTAAATGTCTGTAGCTACTTCTGTAGTAGCCTTTACTACATATACCTATCTGAAAAACTTTGACTATTTCACTAAAAGAAGACTAAAAAGATTCCATTTATACTTTTAGGGGTATTTTAGAACATTTATTAGTACAAACATTAAATCTTTATATCATATGATAGGTCTCCTCGTTCTGTACAACTTTGTCTCTGGGACTAATGCTGTCAATTAAACCGTTCATTAAACATTCACAGCATTTTGAAAAACCTACTTTTTCAAACTAGTCTCAGGTTTGTCGCTAAATCTGGATTAAAGAAAAACAGAAACTTCTTTGGACTCTCTAGATTGATAATTCTGAAAAAAAAAAAATCTATATTTTTTTTTACTTTGGTTAGATATAACACAGTCATTTAAAAAGGGGCGTGGTCACACACACTCAAAAGCCTATAAAACCTAAACAAAACCACAAAACTTGAATAAAACTTGGTTAAAACATGTGACAGATGAGTCTTAACAAGCAGGCACTATAGGTAGCACTATAACCATTAAAAAGGCCTCAAAAACACTGTATTAGCAGAGTGAATGACCTCAAATCCCTCATACATATACATTAAAGCAAAGCGCATTGGGTATTTAGTGGATTAAGGGATCCAGAATGTGTTCATGCATCAATGTGTGCTTTATAAATACTAATACATTGCCAATATGCTAGTAATATGCATGCTAATAAGCAATATTATAATATTATTATAGCTATTAGTAAATCTATGCTCTTTAATATAAATTTTGAGTTGAGTTTTCCATGCATTTCATTGACACATTTGTTGACAAATATTATGCATTATAAATATGTACAAATATATTGTTGTGAAAGAATCAGGTAGCTCTTTACAGTAAACGGTGCTTTGCTTTCCTCTGGTGAAACACACAGAAAAGACAAGTCAGAACATTGTTGAGACATCTGAACGTTTTGTCATCTCGGTTCAGATATCAGATGATTTCACAGCCGAGTTTAAAAAGAAAAGCCTTATCCCCAGTGTCTGCAGATGTATCTTCATAGCGCCAAATCTCTCAGAAGTGAATCTTTATGACAGAAAACGGTCACGGAGCAATATTTTACCATCTGACACACAAATAAAAATTCCTTGGTTCTCCTCTTATATGTGGTCACATCACGGAGAACTTTGAAGGCTTCACAGGCAACTTTTGAACCAAATGTAATACAGGAACATTCCTCCAAAAAGATCACAGCCTGACCTTTGACCGGGTCACTGTTCGTTTATCATTCCCGTCTTTTCCCTTTCTTCCCTCTTCCCATCAACTGCCTCCTCGGGCCCATTATTTCCCAGTGCTATTGTTTCAGAAAGACTCACCCTCAGTGTGCAAGAGATTGTGATGATTACAAGAGAAAGCTGAGGGGGAAAGCGGCCCGAACGAGGAGGAAGTTCTGTCGGTAATTCTCGCAGTGGCCAGAGAAATAATGGTCTTTTTATTCAGCTGACAAGCGTCTGTGATGTCAAGCTCCTCCAATCGATAGGCCTCCATTGTCCCTCAGCGAGCCCCGATAGACAAAAACCCCTCTTGAATTATCTCCTACAGCTCCAAAACAGCTGTTTTTCAGCGTCCGTGAAAAGATAAAGAAATATATTAGGGGGTTGGTGGACCAGTCTTGACCCCAAATGAAAATTTATCGCCCCTAGGCCACCACTAATTGTAAGATATTCAAAGGCTGGTCTCTCGTGCAGTCTTTCAAACGTATGGGCAGTTCTGCCTTTCTGTTCCTGGCTTCATTCACTACATGCTACTTTATAGCCGAATGTCTTGTAAACAGAGAGGCAAAGGGAAAGAGAACAAAGACGGGCTGTTATCTCACAGCAGCAAATGATTATGTGTCTTTCTTTCACTCTGTAAACGTTTGTAAAGCCCTTTATTTCCAGCGTCATTTATGGGTTTCTTCATTCGCTTTGCATTTAGACGAAGCGCATTCTCTCGAGAGGTGAGGAAACTCGTCTCGGGCCATTCTCGATGGGCAAACATGCGTGTTATAGACCGCCAGGCCTTCATCAAATACATCCGACTGACCCTCTGCTCTCAGAAAGGCCTGCTGAAGACATGGTCCAGGGCTCTCCTAAATGTAGCATGGCTTATTGATCTGCTCGGGTCGAGTGGAAACAGCAAGGCCAGCACTAACTCCAGCTGAGTCAGGCCCATTGCCATGATATGGACCAAATCAATTGTCTCCGAAGGCTAGTTTTCTGCATGACAATGTCTGTCCTTGTGGGCCTTTGTTGAGTGGAGTGTTTGAGTGTTAGGAGTGATTACCTTGACCATTTCAAATGGGATTGCTTTCTTTAACCGCACAGTGGACCATGCGGAGGAGAAGCTATTGTGATCACGACACATTTTCTCTCAAAATTAAAGGTATGGATTCTCACATTTTCACTGAACGTGAAATCTTCTTTTTACATTGTTGTGAAATGTGCTGTCGTAAGTACATGTTCCTCCTTTGAGCAGGCCTGAGAGAGATTTGCCACAGATTTCTGAAGTACTGAAAAGAACCATTTGTATATAAGTTTCATAATCTTAATATCATTTAATAATTTTAATAACCTTTTTTCACTATAAACAACATTTTGCTTAATAAATGGGTTCCATGGATGTTGAAGGGCCTTCCACAGATGGACAAAATAAAAATAAATAAACATCTGTAGTATAATTCTCTAAACATTCTTGAAACAAGATATATAGCAAAATAAATAGTATGCAGATATTATAGATCATATATAGTTATGTCCTATTTTAATAACAATAATAAGGATTTTTTAACAACATTTTTAAACCAAAAAAAAATAAAATATGGGAAATGGAGCAAGAAAAATAATCCTGTTTTGCCTTTGAATTGAGGTAAATTTTCTCGTTTTGAGCAAGAACTAACAAAGTTCTGATAATGCTTCAGAAAATAAGATATAATATATTACATAATTTTGCATCTTTAGTAAATTTCAGAATATCTTAATATATTAATTTCACATTATTTAGATATTAAAAATATATCTACTAAAATGAAAATTATATACTAAGTTATTTCATAAAAATATCAAGAGGTTTATTTATTTTAATTTTTTTACTTAGACATGATACTAAGATATATATATTTTTTTTTTTGTGCATAGATGACGAAAATGATTTTCTTACTGCTTTTATGTTGTTTCCCAGTACTGATATCTAAACATGTATTAAACATTAAACATTTATTAAATCCAGAATGCTTTACTTGATAAGCAAAATGAATAAAGAAAAAAATGTTTTATTATTATGGTTAACATCAAAGAAATAAATAATTACCAGTGGGGTCAGAAATATTAAGTTAAATCAAATGAAAATTGCAAATATTTATTTCTATATCTCTCTAATTTTTTCAGAAAAAGTGACTTCATATCTTGTCATTTAGCTTAAATCTTGAATTAAGAATCTTATGTGTTTTATATATTAGTTTGTTTTTAAGAGTGTAGCAACAAGCTAATGGCAAAGTGTACCAACATGATTTTTGAGTAAAGTCTTCCATTTCCACATTTGTTGACATACAAGAACTATGTATAGTAGTATTAATATGTAAATCAATGATCTCCAAAGGCTGGTTTCTGCATGACAATGGCAGTCCTTGTGGGCCTTTGTTAAGTGAAGTGTTTGAGTGTTAGGAGCAATTACCTTCACCATTTCCAATGGATTGCTTTCTTTGTGGTCCATGTGAAAGAGAATCTGTTATGATTACGACACATTTCCCCATTGCTCAAAATGAAAGTAGATTTCATTTATCTGCAGATTATTACACACAGCCTGCTGCATTATACAAACCGGTTAACTCTGCAGAAAATCAGTTGCGTACTGTCATAAGTATGTTCCTCCTCCGAGGCAGGCCTGAGAGGGAGATTTGCTACCGATTAGCGCCTGGTCTCCAGCCAATTCAAGCCGCCTGATTTCAATTTAATGCATCTTTTGAGTTGATCCAAAGAAATGCATGATAGTTGTAATACCTTACTAGCACTAAAACGGATTGTTCAGCAAACGCAGATCTCGGTTTTGCTTAACAAGGGCTTTCGGGGTTGTCATGGCCCTGTCTGGACTCCCACAGACGGAGCAGGATTGTTCCACATACATCAGTCTGAAGACTGTGTTGAGATCGTTCAGGGAGTGGAGGGAATATCTGTAGTTACTCTGAATCAAGGCCGTGTTGGGTTCAGGCGAAAGGTTTCGTCTGGAGGTCTGCGGTTCTTGATTTAGCGAACCCTTGCCTGTGACCCTACTCTGATGTCTGGCTTCGATTATGACATCATAGATAACAGGAAATACAATTCAAATCAAAATCAGCACGACAGAGTTATTTAGGGCAGACAAATGTCTTCAATCCGCTCTAGATATCAGCACTTCTCTTCATGTACAGTGCATGGGTTTTGATGCCATTTATTAAGGTTCACGTTCGCCCTTTATTTCTAAAGTCCACTTTTATGATGTTCTGTAACACTTTAGGTTAATGAATGCTATTCACTTTTAACTAGTTGCACATTAGCTGTTTGTTAGCAATTATAACACACATTTTAATGCATGATCATATTCTAGACCCCTTAAATACCTAAATATAACTACTACAACAACTGCATTATTTACTATAGATATGCATCAAAGAAGGACCTTATTGAGTGAATAATTAATAGTGAATATGTGTAATGTGTTTCCTAACCTAAAGTGTTACCGATATTCTATGATCTATAAGTAACTACATTCCAACTAACTGTAGTTAGTAAGTTAGTTATGGCCAATGTAGACTATCAGGATAAAGTGTTACAGAGTTACGTCTGTGTCTGCTCTAAAGATGAGACATACGTAGAGCGTAAATTTATAATCCGGAAGAAAATAGGCAACGCATTTAAGTTCAATGACTAATTGTATGCTAAGAAAAAGAAAGAGAGTAACGAGAGCGGAAGAAAGCGTATGCCGTTCCTGACTGAAAGCGTCTATGTGAAGACCTGATGAAAACTTTTCCTTGGTATTAAGTTGAATGGCCAGCGTTATCTGGCTCTTGGAATTCGTCTTATCTGTGGAAGGCCGGCGGCTGACAGATTGATGTGAGGCTCTACCTGTTCTCTTCCCAGCAGCCTGTGCTGGGATCCTGCGGAGGATAGATACTGCTGGAGCACATTGCCATTTTATACCGAGAGCTCTCAATAGCTGCTGAGTGACTGCGGAGAGAGCCGTGATATTGGGCATCTGTGTACCTGGGTGGTGCTGGATTCGGTTTCAGGAGATGTCAGTCGTCCTAACCAAATCCTCCAATTTAACAATATGGAGGAAGGACGGACAATGTCAACTATTTTTACAAAACCTAGCTCACCGGCAGCAAGCCTGGCATTACCTCGAGTAAAAGCCAAACCCCTGAGTGATGAAAAAAAAAAAAAAAAGCAGTGAAATTATTTTTTCCGTTTGTTAGTTTTCCTAAATCTACTCAAATCTGTCTGATATCCTGTCTTGATATAAATAAATATATTAAAGTTGAGTCATTAATGTTGAATAAGGTTTGGTTTAAATAAAACTAAAACCATTTTTATATTTTACTTAATTATTATTTATATTATTACTATCATTCTATAATAATGTTATGATATAATAATGATGTCAAAACAACTCAAACTTGATTTTGTTTTCCCATTTTAATTATTCTGTTTATTTATTTTATTTACTGATTACATGTAACTACAATAAAGGTTTTATAGTTCATCAACATTTATATTTTAGTATTCTATTTTAAGTCAGTTTCCATTTTAACTTTTGTTGGCATTACATTATTTGCTTTTATAATTTCATGATTTATAATATATTTATTTAATATGTATTTTATTTTGTTTCAATTAAAGAAAATATTTTTTGTTTTAGTTAATAACACATTTATGTTTATTTTCTTTTGTGCGTTGACTAACATCAATACAGGAAACACACCATCTTTATTAAAGTCTAATTCTGACAGTCTTAATTATAAATTATTGACGTGTGAAATGTCACTGTTTAATTACTAGTGGAATGAGTGTGTGATAGTTAGCTCACTTCTTCCACAATGGCTTGTGTCTTACTACTGTAGCAGCGGCTTTAATTGATCCGTTGGCTCAACCTCTAGCTTAAATTGATTATCTTAGTCTTTAGGCTAAGCAAATTCAATAAGCCATGAAATTAACAATGACAGCGGGCTGGAGAGTGTCACCGCTTACTTCAAGTGTTCTTGTGTGAACTTTCTCCTTGTGTAAAGCTCATCAGTGCTTATGGTTATTAGTGGCAGTGAGGGAGAATCCATCTTTACCCACAATGCCTTTCAGGTGTGTGTCCACATCAGCTGATTTGCAGGTGAATGTTCACTCAGAGAGCATGTGGCAGTATTTAACTGCCACTGAAGCCCAATCAATGCCGTTTGTACCATAATGTTAACCTGTTGGAAACAGCAATCATTGGAAAAAAGTCTTTTGGACGGCATGAGACAGTCTGAGGTCAGTGACCTTATGAAAACACTTTCAAAACTCTGCTCATCATCACATATATGTTTCTGCATACCAAGAAATGGCTTATCGCAGCAATTCTTTGCACCTGGTCTCAGTCTCCATCTTATCTGCGTGTTTAATAGTTTTTCCAGGTGCAGGGCTTTAGTTAAGTCTTCTCTCTGCTGGCCGTGAAATGAAGAGATGAGTTTGAGATTAAGTTCAGAGATGTATTTCATGAGACATGTAAATATAATAGGTGTTTCAAGTCAATATAAAATACAAACTGACTTTCTTGATACTTGTTTCTTATCTTATTGTGCATGCACAGTTAGAAAAGAACTCAATACGTTTTTTAAGTGAATGTAATGTTTTAGACACTTAACTGCATGTATTAAACGCAATTAGCAGAGATTTAATATGCTTATTAATTACTATTTGTGTTATTAGCGTTTATCTTTTGTGAAATGCTTTTTAAAGTGTTTTTGGCCAATGAAACAGGACTTAAGCACAACTTTATTTGTAATTTCGTAATGACCTTGTCTGTGAGAGTTGGTGAAAGTGTTACTGTTAGTGCTGTCAAACGACAATAAATCACTTCCAAAATAAAAGTTTGTGTTTGAATAATATGTGTGTGTTTGTGTGAACATTGTTGTGTATATATAAACACACACACACACATGCATGTGTGTATTTAGGGAAAAAAAATGTGTATATGTTAAATATATTTATATTTAAGATAAATTATATGACAACCCTTTATTTTATTGTTTCCTCACTAGTTGTTTTTTTAGCATGCATACGTTATTACTAGAATATTAAACATTTAGTAATGCTAATCATGCACACAATAATGTCTTATTCTACATCCCTAATCCTACCCAATACCTAAACTCAACAACTGCCACACAAACTATTAATAAACAGCAAAATGAGGAATTTATTGAGGAAAAAGTCATAGTTAATAGCTTATAGTAATAGTAATAGTAAAGTGTAACCTATTCTAAAGTGTCACCAATCATATACATATAAATTTATACATGCAAATGCATGTCAGTATTTTTGGAACATGTACATGTGTATGTATTTATAAAAAAAAACACAGCACTGGTTACTATATATACTTAAACATGTTTTGCTTTGTTGTTTTTTTTTTTTTTGTTTTTTTTGTCATTTTTACTAAATAACTTCTATACACATCAATAACACAAGTTAAAGGAAAAAACAGATTTAGCGAGAGAAAGAGAGAGAGAGAGAGAGAGAGAGAGATGGAAATCTTTGAGGTGATGAATTACCCTACAGGCATTGTAATTTATTATATAAGCTTCATGTAACTTCAGACGCTAGATTGAACACCTTCAGGTCAATTTATCAGTCAGCTGTCAAACTGCGGGTCAATCTCCTTTTAACCCTTGTTTTGAGGTTCATAACCCTCTTACAGACTCAACACTGTCAATCAAAACAGCATAACTACGCTTCCCCCCTTCATAGCTCATTTTCTCTCTGCAGGATCTTACTCGGCATTTAACGACTTCTGAACACGAGTGTTATTAATTTTAGTGTTGTAGCGTTACAGCTCAGCGTTTCTGCCCTCATAACCTCTGAGAAGTTTACTAATGACTGCAACAGTCAGTGGGCTCTGGGTTTTTAGACTCTCTGCTTTATTACCTGAGATGTTAACCTTAAATCTTTCCAAAAGTTATTTTCTTTTTTCCCCTTTTTTTTTTTTTTTTTTTTTTTGAGACCTGTGGCAGGCATCACATTTGAAATGAGTTAATTTAGTGAACAAAAGTGTAGCATTTCTCACTTTAAACATTTGTTATGTTCTCTATATGTTCTATTGTGAAATTCAAATTCAAATTTCATTCATTCAAATGTATTTATATTTATTCCCAGAATTTGGGCTTAATTCCATGATTTATATACATATATATATATATATATATATATATATATATATATATTAGGAATGCAACGGTACAGTGAGCCCAAGATTCGGTTTGTATCACAGATTTCTGGCCACGGTAACTGTTCGGTTTTGATACATCAATATTACTGTACAGTACTGTATGTGAGCTCTAACATACCGGGAGGTCATTTACCCTTTCTAAGTTACCAAGGTACAGAGACAATATTAAATATAAAAAAGGTACAGATAAAGTCAAAACACCACATTTATTTTTAAAAAAAGAACACTTATTTTGGCCCTCTTTCAAAAACAGACAATATAAAAAGTGCAGTATGAAGTGAAATATAAACATGAACATTATTCAAATAAATATTGACAGCAACAAGAAA
>JAUCMU010000030.1:3482552-3492852 GCA_032275025.1 Enteromius treurensis
GACAACTCCTAAATAACTGGTTTGTAAATACCGTAATAACTTATAAAATGATAAACTGATCATTAATAAAGTATGAACATACAGATAGTAAACATTATATATACGCTCAAGAACAAGGCATTTATAGATGCACTTGTAAACTGTTTACTAATGCTTAATAATGTTGGAACAATGGTTTATAAAGGCTTGTAAAAATGCTTACTAATGCTTAACTAATCATTCATAGTGTGTAGTTATTGTAAAGTGTTACCGTATTAAAAAAAAAAAAAATGTTTTTATCTTTGTTAATGTTAAAATAATACAGTAATTCATTGTTTGTTCATATTCGCTAACGTTAACTAAGCTAATGTTAACAAGCAACTTGTGGTTTTATCAATGCATTATTAAATGCTGAAATCACCATTAACCAAGATTAATAAATGCTGTACAAATGTTGCTCATTTATGTTAATTCTAATAGTTAACTTGTGGGTCCGCTTTAGACATTCTGCTAACAGTAGTAACTCCATGTTAACTAGCAGTCATTAGAGTATTAGTAGATTGTCTGATTAATATCTCCTAACACTTTATTTTGATGAGTCCACAACATACTACATACTGACTATCAGAAACTTGGCAAAAGCCAACAAAACATTTTATGAGTCAAAATTCTAGAAATTTTGGTTACAAGAAAGTACTGGTAATATATGGTAACTACATGGAGGTTTAGGGATAGGTCCAGGGTCAGTAGCCAGTTATTGTAATTGCTACAATAATTACAAAGTTTGTAAATGAGTAACATGACTGTAAAATACATTTTATTTTATGCCCCCAAAAATATTGGGATGCTAAGTAAAGATCATATTCCATCAAGAAAATTACCAAAACTTAATTTTAGATTTTTTTTTTTTTTTTTTTTTTAATTCCAGATTTTCAAAAAGTTGTATCTCGGCCAAATATTGTCCAATCATAACAAAACCATACATGATTGGAAAGCTTACTGATAAATACATCTCAACTGAACAAAATACAAGACCCTTAGAAGAGGTCTTGTGGTTCAGGGTGACTTATGTCAACTTATTGTACTAACCCTAAATCTACTTCGAGACTTAGTAGACATGTAATTGCAGAAGAATGATAATCAGACATGTAGTTAGTAGAATGTTTAAATTGGACTATTGAACTAATTGAACTAATTTGAACTAATGACCCTTATTGTAAAGTATCCCCTAAGTATTTTAAGAATAGCTGTCCTAAAAGAATTTTATGTGACGAATGTGTTGAACGACTCTGGGTCAAGTGTGTTTGTCTCTGTATTATAATGTCATTACACACAGACCAGGGGAACCAGCTCTGGCTGCCTCGGGGCTCATCGCTACTAATTTCCATCAATAAGCTTCATTATTCAGATGAGATGAATGGGTCGGTGTCAGGCGTGGAGCGCCGCGCTGGTGTTTCTCTGACCTATTGTAAATGTTGCCACCTCGGCTGATGAGTGCTGTAATGGACCCCAGGTGTCAGATGACAAGATGGCTGCCAATAAATCAGAGCTTTGAGCAGTCGAACACGTTTCAGAACACACCAAGCGGCGCGCTGCTAATTTGCAGGAGCAGGTGAAAAGGGCTTGCAATAAAAAAAAAAAAAAAAAAAAGTGCATTCAGATGAACGCATGACGCATGCAATAAATGCATGTCTGAGCGCAGCTTAATGGCAAATTATATAGCTCAGGGTGGGTCTAGAGGAGACTGAGCTTTACTGTATAAAAAGCAGAAGAAAAGCAGCCAAGTCTCTCCGGCCCACCCTTCTGCGCAGGACCGAGTCCCTATGATAGAGTGTCCTCTCTCCCAAAGAAAGTATGTTTGCCTAGTATTTCATCATCCCCTGGAGGCAAGAGAGGGAAAATAAGCACATCAGTTGTCATTATGACAGCATAAAAATGGTGCCATCATATTTCAACTAGACAATGCAGCCAGCATCCCCTTCCCCATGATGAATTATGGACTCCTCTTTTCACACGTTGACTATAAGTTAATATTATCTGCCGTGGATAATTATAGCCAAGTTCAATTACTGACCTAGAATAACCGCGCGGGTTTGGACGCTCCGCCTTCTTTAAAAGGTATTTATCTTTTGCCCCAACAAACTGAATCTGCATGCTGGCAGTGATGCACCGCTCGCGTCCCCGGAGTCCACTTTAATGTAAACGCCTCCATTATTCTGCGCTTTTAGGGCCTTTCAGCTGCTCTCTGACTCTGTGTGCAGTGTTTGGGTTTATTGCTGCAGATGTGTGACTTTCTGCCGATCTTGCTAACTTGCAGGCACTGCATTAGAATCCTTCATTATCATACGCTTAAAAAAACTATTTTTGCACAGTTTACTTTAAAACTACTTTGACTCAGAAATCGCTGGACATTTGTCAAATAAGTACAAAGAAATTGCAAGTAACAAATTATTTAAACATTTTGAAGTAGAATTAAATAGTAAGCGATTATTGCAACAAATGCAACAAAGGTGATGTTTTATAATAAAATGCTATATCTCTCTTTCCAAATTTTAATGAATAATTCCATTTCTAATGTACATTTCACTTGCAACTTCTAATTGAGAACTGTTTTTCAACACCAATTTTTTGTCTTTTAAAAATGTACTTATAATATGTTCATGTATATAACTTTAAATAAATAAGTACATATTAACAGGGTATCAGGGATGGATCATTGGTAAGTTATTATATAGTCTTCTGCTAATATTAACATAGTGTTTTTGTTTAGCGTGTGCTTGTCACAGTTATTAAGCATCGAAACCCAGTTAAATTACACAGATTACAGATGCAATCAACAAAGCATTGCGTCAAATCCAAAAATGTGCTAAATTTAATTTATGCATAACAATGTATTATTAATGCATTATTACAATCATTATTACACACGTATAATGCCTTATGATTAATCATATAAGCAGCATTTTTTTTTCCCCCACAAATATTGTGAATTACCCTGTTTAAAAATGTTTAACAGTAAGTGTCATGTGAATAAGATGTTATGGCACAACAGCACCATGTCATAACCAGGAACACAGCACAGGATTAATTCAGCGTGTCTAATGACTATTTCTTCACTCTTTTCTTTGCATCTCTCTTTCTTTCCCATTGCCCAGTCCCGTACGGCATCAGATGAACAGGTCATTTGTTGAGCTGCTTCTTAAGGCCTCACATATGAATTCAACATTAGCCAGAGTCTATTACAGATCAATATTACAGTTAACTACTTTTCATGTCACGCAAAACCCAATTTTCAGGGATATTTGATCTACAACATATTATTTCCTTCGCTCGGCTGCCAGAAATTTGCATTCAGATCCCCGACTGACTTCAGGAAGAGCTCTGCCTCTGATCTGACATGAAATGAACGAGCGTTAGAAACCCAGTGCAACAATAACAGTGGCGCGTTGAAACTTTTAGGCGAATCAAATCTTGTTTTTTTTCCTGCTTACATGTTTATGAAACTTGTCACACAAGCTAATTCTTTCAATAACCTGCTTATTAGCACATCCGGCTCTTTTTTATGCAAATACAGAGACAGAACTCAAAATCTGATTTGTTATGAAACACTTGTACGCCATGCGAAATCTACACTAATTATTTTGAGACCGGCATCTGCCTTTCAGCACGACTGGATATTACATTTGCTTAAAACTCAATCATACGAAATGAAGACTCCATTTGAGAACATTTTAATAAAGATAAGTCGCCGCTATCATCTAATCGGAGACTGGTAATCGGCACATTCATTCGCCGCTGACAGATAATGTCAAGCCGACGTTAGGCTCTTATTTTGCAATAATGCATTTACATTCTAATGATTTTATTAAAGCTCATACAGGCTGTCGGAGACGGACCCCGCGGCAGAAGATTCACCCAGACCAATTCTATCGGTTATCAGCCGCCGCTAGCTTTATCACACGGCCCACCTCGACGAGGCGATTGCTAGCTGGAGGACTGCGCATTTCATCAGCGCTCTTTTGGCCGCATTGTTCTGCTTAGTGTGCATAAAAAAAAAGATCTGACCCCCCCGCTGCCGGCCGAAACAATGAAACAAACTATCTGTCTTATTTATCACTTTTGCATTTTCTTTATTCGCTTACTTTCTTTATTTGCTGCGGGGTGTGTTTTTTTCCTCCTTTCTCCTCTGACCTATCGGCTCTGAGCAGGTCGGTATTATTCAGAGATGTGTGAAGAGCCATTTAGATGGAGATAAAGAGCAGTCCTTCTCTCTGGAGTGTGTATATGCCCACGGGGACCGGAGACGAGGGCCGCTGTGGCTTCTGAGCAGGTGTAGGGTGGACCTACACTCTTTACAGTATGTAAATCACATTCACACTTACAGAGCAGGAGATAGATGCTTCCGTGGGGCGAGTTGCGCCAAATTTGCATGCTGTATTGTAACTCAAAACCACAATAACTGGTTTAACTAGGGATCTGTGCTGAAATAGCTATGCTATTTGTGCATTTTAAATAGAATATTGAGGTTTTCAGGATTTCAGTGAGGTACCGTCTCAGCCAGGTCATGCTACACTCTTCAAGAATGTTCCATGAGAGGGTTTTCACAGTTCCCCAAAGGTCTTGTGAATAACATTTTACAAAGATTGTAGGAATGTTAAAGGTTCTTCATGAAACCTTCAATGCCAATATTATATTAAGAAATAAAGAAAAATCTCATATAAATTGCATGCATTTCAAAGAAATTGAAACAAAAATATTGACAGTGTTCAGAACTTTCCCATCTTTAAAATGCAAAGTTTCTTTGTTCATTTCAGTCTGCCCATGACGAATCTTTAACATCCACTGAATCTTTCTTTTCCAAAAAACTGTTCTTTATAACGGAAATAAGGTTATTTAGATTATTGAAATGTTCCTCACACTAACAAATGTTGGTTCACTGAAAGTGCATATTTCGTAAAAGGTCTGATTGAAGATGGCAAAAAGTGGAGGATTTAAAAGGGTTGCAACTTTACAAGTAGTTAACATGACAGAGTTAGACTTTATTTAATGTTTCGCTGTAGTTTGGGCTCTCTGGAGCTGCTGGTGGTCTAAACTTCACCACATCAACAATGCCTAGGGTTGGTAAGTGTTGTAAGGTTTCATACTGGTTGTTAGGATCTGAATATTTGGTGGAGGCTCAAGGTCATTTTTCAGTCTGCATGTCATGAAGTTATAAAGATCTTTCTCTCCGAACACAATGCAGAACCGACAAACAGTGGCGTCTCCCAAAACCACAAGAACGACATTCTGTGAGTTTATTGTTGAAGCAAAAGGTTAACTTGGGAGCATTTTGGCAGAATGAAAATGAATTATGTCCATCATGTCATTTAAAACCCTGCATATTGTTATTTTTTTTCCAATTCTGAAGAATCTTTTCTTACACTTAGACTTTATTGTCTCTCAAGCTCTAAAACGTTGGTTAAATATTATTGGGTTACATGTTATTTCAGTAGTTCCCTTTAACTACTTTATATTAGGGTTAGTAGAATAAGCTGACACTATTTGAAAAGAAGTGGACTATCACAACATAAAGTCCAACCTATTATTTTTGGTAACACTTCATTTCGATATTTCCACATTACACATTCTACTAAGAGTTAGTAACTTTGCAATTACAGTACATGTCAACCAGCAGTTGTCAGAGTATTAGTAGACTGTCTGCTTAATATCTCCTAACACTTTCATTCATTCATTCATTCATTCAACTTTATTTATAAAGCACTTTACAACCACCCAGCAGCAGACCAAAGTGCTGAACAGAAAAATAGGATTAAAAAACACATGGTTCATAATACACATTTAAAACAAAGATAAGCTGCACACTTAAGGCATACATATACACTATTCAACAACTATCAGATCAGATGTCGAAGGCCACGGAAAAAAAAGGTCAAGGACCCATCACCCATCCACCACTCACTACATACTGACTATCAGTAACTTTTCAAGTATATGTCAACTTCTTCTACTAAACTTCTACTAAACCTACCCCAATCCTAGGGTAACTTTTCACTCTGAAAGTTAGCGGACATGGAGTTGTGAATTAATAACAATATTTAACAGTTGCAAGTTTATTATAGTTAATAATATAGTTAGTATTTATAGTATAGTACAGTCTAAAGTGGAATAAAGAGTAACTTGAAATAAAGAATACATGCAAGAATGTATGGCGTCATCGGCTGAAGGACTAAATGTAAGCAGTGATGTTGGACCAATAGCTTTGGCGTAAATGAGATTACAGAGCTTCACTTGAGATACTCAGAATATGTTTTCATGCAAAACGGATACAATACCCATTACACCCACTGAGAATACACAGGACGTATGAGTTTGTGATTTCTCCAAGTAGTTTGATATGCCTCTGATTAGTCAAGCTGAATGGAGGACCGATACTAACACATGTAGCATTGACTGTTTAACATGAGCTACGCTCTTTCAATACAAGGGATTAGCTAGGTTTATCAGCATTTCGGCGATTGTTGGAAATCTCCTTTGTACGGAGCAGCTCTAGAGGGCCAGACGATGGCTGGCGTCATTCAACGTAGATCGAAGAACCTGAGATGCGATGGTCCTGACATAATGGGTGTCCTGATACTTTTGGCCTTGTGGCACCACATTGTGGCTTTAACAAGAGTGCTTTGAACTCTGTCAAGTCTCCACCTGGGGCAGGTATGTCATGGCGACCTCATGTATCACGCCGAGACCGAAAAACCCAGAGCGGGACGTTGACTAATTAGATGGTAAAAAACTCTGGTCATGAATCTGTGGTTAAAGCTTCAGGAAATATAATAAATTGACACTGGCCTCAAAAGCTAGGGGAACCTTTTTTGTGTTCTCTTTTCTTCAGCCCGGTCGGAGAGCGTTATTCAAGCTCGGGCTGTAAACCCATCCTTCATCTGCGGGGCAGTTAAATAGCCGCTATTGTGCTCTATTGTGCTCCATTGTCCTGTTATTGCTGTTGTCCCGATTCCTTTCAAATTCAATTCTTTATTTGGTGTATATTATTACCCACAAGAAGCTCCTCTTCCTCAAGGCAAACAGCAGACCACGAGACAATATCAGCCACACAAAAGACCTTCAAACTCCATTATGTTTTTTAATCTCTTGGAGGGTTTCATGACTCTCAATGCTCTGGAAAACAGGTGATGTCAACGGAAAGGAGTCCTGCGGTTAAAGGAGACAGCTCAATGCGCGTTAGAGATATTCCCCTCACCGCGAGCGTGACTAACATAGCCTCTGTCGGAGCTGATCGAACTGGAGTCACTCCAGCAGAAGGAAACCTGTTTGTCTGTGTTTCTGGGTAACCTTTGTGGATGAGGTACTTGGTGTAAAATATTTGGTGCTGTCGATTGTGGTTATTTAAGATGCCAAAATCAGTTCTGGAGTAAAAGCCCACAAAATATACATAAATTACAGGACATATGGCCAGTTTTCAGGCTTCATTTTTTAAAGCATAAAATCAGTCCAAAATAACCAACAGTATTATAAAATGCATAGTTTCAGCTTTGGCTTCTGATTGGTCAATGCAACATTCTAGCAATGTTGTCTAGTACAAAAGTTGGGTTCCTTAAGTAACCTATTTATTTTTTTATTAATTTTAAATGAAAGCTGGTAAACCTTTATAGACAAATCTACTTTGAGATTGATGGTATATGCTTTTGTTTACACCATTAGCCCACATCATTTCAACTTATTTTGTAAATAATCACATAATCCTAAACCACCATTACCCATGGTTCTGCAGAGAAATCTCTACCAGTCAGAGAACTGCATAAATAAATCCTTTTGTAACCACAATTGACATATTTTGCAAAACTGTTGCATGTTGATGTTCATATCACCTTTAACATCTGTAGTTTTATATTTCACTGCGTATTACTTGATTGCATCATTTATAATGCTTCATTGGATTGTACTGCAGTTCTTTCCCTCAATTAAGGCCACCTAATATAAAGTGTGACTTAAGCAACTAATTAATAGTGAAAATTGGTCCCTAAATGAAAGTGTTAAAAGTTTACTATGGGGATTTTATACACAATAACAATACACTCTATGTAATACTACATTTTTTGCATATGGGGTCGTTTGTAATGTTGTGTAATGTCTGTTGTGCACTATATTCCATGCCAAAATCTCACTTAACCAGACTAAAATGAGAAATGTATTATGTAATCGTGTAATCACCCTCATGTTATTCAGTTAATTTACAGTTCACTAGAATCAATCTAAGAGAGATATGAGAGTGTTTGATTACTGGCTTGCATAACACAAACTACATTCAAAACAGTACTGCTGCATTTTTGTCACGCTGACAAAGTGGAAAAATAAAATGCATGATGACACAAGAAACTGGAACTAACCACATGAACTTATGCTGGTTTCTTGGCCGAGAGTCCCACGCTCTATCCTCTCTTCGGTGGCCATTGACAGGAAACATTGACTGACTACAAGTAAAATAGACCCAGAGTCGATGTGAACCACAAACACTTCCACCTGATCCACACCAGCTCTCAGAGGCCCTCAGCTAGTTTTATATTAGCTCGGAGATGCTCTTTTACCATATTGCTCTGCTTAGGATGAAACCGCACATGCAATGATTTATACCGCCTGTCATATATAGGTTTAGATGGTCATTTTGATTAACCGAGGAAAGTTTTATGTTTCTTGACAGTGGATCGCGGGATGTGTTTCACTTCTTGTGGTTATATTAAAATAGTTTTTGCCATTAAATCTTCAATGTAACCCAGTTTTCTTTGTGCTTGCGAATGTGGGGATATTAAATCCTACGGCAGCGCCTCAGTGATATTTGAAAGCAGACAGGTCTTCTTTAGAGAAGCGTACACATACGCATTTATGCACTAATTTACATTCAGCTCATCTACAGACCAATCATTTAGCCCTCGCTCATTGCATTTTGGCGTGTGTGTTCATTTCCTGTTGATCAGATTAAATGTTTGATGTGGTCTTCCAACTTGACACAATGGTGCAGATGAAAACCGGACAAATTTACTTTTAGGTGACAGACAGCAATTGGAGGGAAATTAAGTTGTATCAGTACATCACATTATACACGCTGGAAATATTGTAGCTGGAACAATCGCAACCTCCGTCTGTTTAAATACATAAAAAAGTCATTTCATTGCTTTTCTTTGATGTGATCACTGTGAGTCCTGTGTAGCGTGCGGCTCAGCTTTGAAAAGAGGAAATTATTGAGTTTATCCAATGCCAGTCAATCTCAGCAGCCTGCTTTATTAACAATTTCACATGGCTATTTCCCCTGCTTAAATACCCGTCTCCATATAGTGTGCATATGTTATGGTGGGTGACATTATTCCCCTTTTGGACTAAGTTATTCCACTCTAACACATGCGCTCTTCCATTTCAGGCCTGAACCAGAGTAAAAGAAGAACAAAAAAGTGACATTTAATCCTTGATGAACAGAACAGAGCCAAAGCCTTTATGCCGATCGTAGGGAGAGACTATCAGATGTGTCAGAGTTCACAGCAACTCTGAACATCTGACGATATTGCATGCAGCTTTTTGAATTCCTAATTGAAGGACATGTTATTGAAAATGACACTATTGTGTATAGCACTATATAAGATTTAACATTCTTGCCTTTTTAAAATTTTGGTCAGATGTGCAATGACGGGAATACCAAAGCCATTCTCAACCAATTTAAATCTAAAAGCAGAATTGAAATGACCTGAAATACAATGTAGTTTGTCTGAATTTATTTCCATCCTGCCCATCTTTGTAGTTCCTTTTGCTAAACAAAGAGGCTTCTTCGTGTTTCTCCTAAAATAGTATAATTCAAGGGCTGTTTTACATAGCACAATAGCCTAATACATGATTCAGAGAGTTTCTGCGAATCAGATGCATTAGGATAATGGAGACGAATAATAAAACTTTTAGAGGCATTAACATTTGATGCATAAAATGCTGAAGAATAGGACTAAAATCTGTCTTTGGAGCAAAAAGTATCCTCTCTGCTTCTTGAGGAGCATGCATGGATAATGAAGATATTCAAACCAGCATGAATGCATTATTGATATGTTTATCAAATTTTGACTAGAGACCTGATCCATTTGAGGGGAAACTTGCTGTCTCTGCATGGGTTGAGTACATTTGAAATTCATGGTTATTCAGGCTGAATAAAAAAAAATAAATAAATAAATAAAAATCAGAGCTCAGATGGACACCACAGCTGGAGTGATGAAGTCCACATATTCTCACATATTAGGTGGCACATTTAAATTATTATATATGTGTATGTGTAAAT